>ML311329.1:0-68297 GCA_005239505.1 Nicotiana paniculata
ATAAAATAAGAATTACTAAATGTAGAAATCGATGTTCTTGTTCTTCGATGCAATTTTCTTCTTCTCTACTGTTAATCAACGAAAATCCTCTTTAATTGTGTTTTAGGAGTCTATTTATAGGATTAGGGTGAACCCTAACCGTGTAGGAGACTTCTATTTCACTTGGGAAACACTTAAACTCGTCAAACTCGGACTTGGGCAACACTGGAGACCCCTGGCGTTTGGGCTCTAACGCCCCCCTAACGCCAGGGGGGGCCAGGCGTTATGGCTCTAACGCCCCCCTAACACCAGGGGGGCCTGGCGTTATGGCTGTAACGCCCCCCTAACGCCAGGGGGGCCAGACTTCATGGGCCAAACGCCCGGCTATCGCCCGGGCGTCTCCTTTTGCGTATTTTTGACGTATTTGCATCCCTTTAGCTCCGTTTCCATTTCCAATTCACCTACANTGTTAAACTATGCAATTTAGTCTCGCATCAGCGACCTAGGGAATCTGATTGATGGGGCCAAGAAGTCCAAGCCTGGAGAAGGTCCCTCTGGGAACGAGTAGATTAGGATTGATATTTTGTTATTTTCTAGATTCGTTTTAGAAATGCCACTAGTGACTCTTTATAACTAATGTCGTTTTAGTTTGGTCTATTTATCATATTAATGAAATGACGTAGTCTTTAGCATTAAGTTTTCTCCAAATCTATATGTCGCTAGGCCTACCTCGGGCACAATGAGGTCCCCAAATTAGGACGCGAATTTACAATTTTGCAATGTGTTTAAATACTGCAAATATCCTTTTAATATTACATACTGGCTTGTTTACCTTTTTTTCCTTCTTTTCTTTGTTTTATTTATTCACATCCCCTAAGGTTGGTTCGTGCATACTGGCATCATTGGCATATCATACCGAATCTATAGGTCCTTCACCTCCTCCTCCTCCAAGTGATCCTAAGAAAAAAGGAAAAGCTAAGATGGATGATATGAGTGGTATCATGAAAGACAACGCTACACATGTAGAGAATGTTGAAACTTTGGATGGTCAGAGTACTAAGGCACATAATGATTTGGTTTTGCGGTTAGAACAAAAGATATTGGAGTTATAAGGGGAACTTGAGTAGATCCGCAACTTGGCAAACCTTTCCCTCACCTTGAATGTGCCCGACGTCAACCAGCAAAACACCCAGAACCCAGCACTTCCTCAAAACACACAAAACCAACACCCACAAAATCTTCCCCTATCTGATCAATACGCCACGCCTCCCCAAAACCCTAATCCTCCACCAGTACCAACTCCCCCACAGCATCAACATCATCCAAGCCAGTACCCACAAACTACCACCTACCACACTCCTCAAAACGCACCACGGCCTTCTCATGATCCCCGAAACTCAACCAATGATCACCACTACACCCAAATCCCTAGAGTCGACCAAAGTAATCCCATATACGTAATAACTTTACCCCGCACTTCACAACAAACCCTATATACACCGAAATCCGCCGAGAAGGATCTGCTCATCAAGAACATGGTGGAATAACTTAAGAAGCTTACAAGTCGAGTCCAAGGTGTTGTAGGTGGTAAAGGCATCGAAGGTTTGAAATATGAGGATTTATGTATCCAACCGGACGTAGAACTGCCGAAGGTTTACAAACCTGCTAAGTTTGAAATGTTCGATGGGACAGGTGATCCAAAGGTAAATTTGAGGACGTATTGCGACAAGCTCGTAGGGGTTGGAAAGGATGAAAAAATTCGCATGAAGTTGTTCATGAGGAGCCTCACAGGAGACGCCATATCCTAGTATATCAGTCAAAATCCAAAGAAGTGGGTTAATTAGGTACGCATGGCGTCATATTTCATGGATCGGTTCAGATTCAATACAGAGAATGCACCAGACGTCTTCTATATTCAGAATCTTAAGAAGAATCCAACATATACTTTCCGCAAGTATGCTACTCGGTGGAGATCAAAAGCTACAAAGGTAAGGCCGGCATTGGAAGAAGAACAAATGAACAAATTCTTTGTCAGAGCCCAAGATCCCCAATATTATGAGAGTTTGATGGTTATTGAAAACCATAAGTTTTCTGACATCATCAAATTGGGATAAAGAATAAAAGAGGGAATTAAAAGCAGGATTGTAACAAATTTCGAGGCACTACATGCTACGAACAAAGCCTTGCAGTCAGGGAGCATATCCAAAAAGAAGGAAGTAGGGGTTGTGATGGTAGCCCAATGTCCAAAGTCACCTCCCACATACCAAACACCTCCACCCACATATCAGCCTTCACCTTCCAGATATTAACAACCCGCCACCATTTACCATACTTACAACACTCAGCTAGCATATTACCACTCACCACCAGCCCGCCAAAATTACCAAAAATCCAGGCCAAATTTCGACATAAGAACTCCTAGACAATGCACTCATATTGCCAAACCCATCAACTAGTTGTATGAGAGATTGAAAGATGCTAGTTATATCACTCCCATTCCCACTGTTGCCATGGAAAATTCCTCTCAGTGGGTAAATCCAAATAAAACATGTACCTACCACTCGGGCATGAACAGTCACACTATTGACGAATGTTGCACTCTGAAAGACAAGATCCAGACAATGATTGATACCAATGTTATACATGCAAAGGAGGTTGTACATAATGTCCGCAACAATCCCCTCCCAGATCACAAGAGCGAGGGGGTAAATGTGATAGAAACTGATGAAGAATGGGATCCGGAAGGGTCAATTGGGCTCATTCGAGAAGGGGACGATCCTAAAAAAACTACAATCCCTCTCCCACTTATTGTGGTGAAAATACAGTCACCGATTAAATTTGAGATATCCGCACCGACTCCGTTCCAAGTTAAAGTAACAACGCCTTCAGCCACGCCAACTCCATTCGAAGTAGAAGTGACCACACCATTCACCATAACGGTAGCACCCGCACCATCCGTTAATTCCAATGGTGTACCCTAGGACTATACTGTAGAAGCGAAAAGGAAAATAAAAGGGTAAATGGAAGAAACTGGTGCAGCGCAGGGTATGACCAGAACTGGTAGGGTTTACACGCCTGAGCATTTGGGGGGAACGAGTAAAGAAGACTCTTCCAAATAGCCTATCATTAAAACCGGCCTGATGATCTTTGGAGAAAGGTGCAAGCGAGAGAGTATTCTGTGGTTGACCATATGAGCAAAACCCCTGCTCTGATATCCATTCTATCATTACTGTTGAATTCTGAAACACATAGGAATGCATTGACGGAAGTATTGAACGAGGCTTATGTACCCACAACATTACTAGTGGAGAGATGGAAAACATGGTAGGACAAGTATTGGAAAGCCATAAGATCACTTTCCATGAAGATGAATTGGTGTTGGAAGGGTTGAGCCATAAAAGGGCACTGCATATCACGGTGTAGTGCGAAGACAAATTCATTGCCAAAGTATTGATAGATGGGGGTTCAAGTCTCAACATATGTCTGTTGACTAATTTGAAGAGATTGGTTAATGGTTTGCATGAGAAATGAGAATGAACTATGAACGTAAAATCGTTCGATGAGTCTCAAAGGGCCACGATCGGAGAAACCAACCTCTGTTTACAAATGGGCCCAACTTGGTTTGATGTTAAATTCCAAGTGCTCGACATATCCACCTCATACAATCTTCTATTGGGACGACCTTGGATACATGCTGCTAGGGCTGTAGCTTCCACTCTGCATCAGGTTGTGAAGTTTGAATGGAACCATCAGGAGGTGATCATTCATGGAGACAGGAGTAACCCTATTTACACCAACCAGAATGTTCCAGTTGTGGAGAATAGAAAGAAGATAGTGGAGAGACTTACCATCGCATTGAGCATGTTAACGCGATCGGGAAGGATAAATTGTGGATAGAAAAATAGATGCATATTGGCATGGACAGGGTATGAACCCGCAGGGGTCTTGGCAAGAATCTCCAAGGGATCACCAAACTAGTACAGTTAAAATGTCACGAAACGACCTTTAGATTGGGATATCAATACACCTGGCATGAGTATCAGAATTGGTCGCCACCATGGCGTGGTCATTATTACCCTCTTGAGAAACTTATACCGTGTTTGAGCCAATCCTTCCATCGGGCCGATATGATGTGGAGATCTGAAGAAGATGAAGTTCTAACTAGTTTAAGAAGTATGTTCTTAGAAGAGGAAGATATGGACTGTAGTGTAATAGTTGAGGAGGAGGAGGAGGAGAGGAAGATATGGATTGTAGTATAATAGTTGAGGAGAAGGAGGAGGAGGAAGGCCTTGTTATCCAGACATTGGAGAAGGGAGTTGTTCTCAAAAACTGGACCGCCATATCATCAAGGGCTCGCTGATTTCCGGGGTAGCCTGGTTGCTAGTGTCATTTATTTTTGAAAACAATTCTTATGAGCATTTTTAAAACATTTTCAGTATTTTGTTTTGAAACAATTGTTTGAATCATTAAAATCGATTTTTGTTTGACATTTGATAATTATCAATGGTTTTCTATTTTATTATTTATTACTATCCTCTACATTTTTCTCTCTACAGCATTACTATTTCTTATCTTGATGAACTAACAACTGTGACATGTAATAAGACAATGCAACATAAGGATAGTGACTTAGAGGAAACATAAGAATAGGATATAATACCTGAGGAAATTGTCAGAGAAGTTGAGAATTTTGAGAACAAGCCTACGTCCAATCTGGACGAAACCGAGGTAGTCAACTTGGGAGATTCTGAAACAGTTAAAGAAACTCGCATAAGCATTCACCTGTCACCATAAGAGAAAGAGGAATACACCCATTTCCTAAAGGAATATGAATATATTTTTGCATGGTCTTATGATGACATGATTGGTTTGAGCATATCTATAGTGGCTCATAAACTACCTACCAACCCAATGTGTCCGTGGGTAAAGTAGAAGCTCAGAAAATTCAATCCAGATATGAGTTTGAAAATCAAAGAAGAAGTCACCAAGCACATCAAAGCTCTTAGAGTGGTTGAATATCCAACCTGGTTGGCTAACATCGTGCCAGTTCCAAAGAAGGGTGGGAAAGTCAGAGTATGTGTCGATTATCAGGACTTAAACAGAGAATGTCCCAAAGATGATTTTCCACTAACCAACATACACATACTGATCGACAACTGCGCCAAGCATGCACTCCAATACTTTGTGGATTGCTTCACGGGATATCATCAGATCTGGATGGATGAAGAAGATGCCGAGAAATAACTTTTATTACGCCATGGGGGGTGTACTACTATAAACTGATGTTGTTTGGTATGAAGAATGCTAGGTCCACTTATATGAGAGCTATGACAACTATTTTCCACGACATGATACACAAGGAGATAGAGGTATATATGGATGATGTCATTATCAAATCAAAGAAGGGTATAGATCACATAGCAGACTTGAGGAAATTCTTTGATTGGCTTGGGAGGTACAAGTTGAAATTGAATCCCACAAAATGTGCCTTCGGGGTCCCAGCCAGAAAGTTATTAGGATTAATTGTCAACCATCGAGGATTTGAGCTAGACCCATCAAAGGTCAAGGCTATCCAGGATTTGCCACCCCTAAAGAACAAGAAAGACATGATGAGTTTTTTGGGGTGTCTCAATTACATCAACCGCTTCATAGCACAATCAACCGTGATTTGTGAGCCGATTTTCAAAATGTTAAAGAAAGATGCCGCAACAAGTGGGACTGAAGACTGCCAGAAAGATTTTGACAAAATCAAGGAATATTTGTCTTTATCACAAGTCCAGGTCCTACCGAAACCTGGTAGACCATTGTTACTCTATCTGTCTGTACTAGATGGGGCTTTCGGTTCTACCTTGGGACAACACGACGAGACGACGAGGAAAAAACATGAATTTACTATCTGAGTAAGAAGTTCACACCCTATATTCTTTGTTGGAGCGCACCTGCTGTGTTCTAATATGGATAGCTCAAAAATTGAGGTACTATTTATGTGCCTATACCACATATCTCATATCAAGGATGGATCCTCTGAAATACATTTTTCAGAATCCCATGCCTACAGGGAAGCTGGCAAAATGACAGATATTGTAGAGTGAATTTGACATCGTCTATGTGAATCAGAAGGCGGTTAAAGGACAAGCATTAGCAGATCATCTTGTAGAAAATCTTGTAGGAGGAGAATACGAATCACTAAAAACATATTTTCCCGATGAGGAAGTATCATTTGTAGGAGAAGATATCGCCAAAGCCTACAATGGTTGGAGAATGTTTTTTGATGGAGCCGCAAATTTCAAAGGAGTGGGTATCAGAGCCATTTTGGTGTCAGAAATAGGTTAACATTATCCGATATTCAAAAAACTCATATTTCCGTGCACCAATAATATGGCAGAATATGAAGCTTGCATCTTGGGGCTCAATTTGGCCATTGACATAAATATCCAGGAGTTGCTGGTAATTGGTAATTCAGATCTTTTGGTACATCAAGTTCAGGAAGAATGGGCTACAAAGGATACCAATATATTACCATATCTATATCGTGTGCAAGAGATGATGAAGAGGTTCACAAAGATAGAATTCAGAGATGTCCCGAGAATCTAGAATGAGTTCGCAGACACACTGGCCACTTTATCCTCTATGATACAACATCCGGATAAGAATTTCATTGTCCTCTATGATACAACACCCGGATAAGAATTTCATCGACCCTATTCTGGTAAGGATTCATAATCAGCCAGCTTACTGCGCTCGTGTTGAAGGAGAAACAGATGGGAATCCGTGGTTCAATGATATCAAGGAATACTTGGCAAATGAGGAATACCCGGAGGATGCAAATCATATCCAGAAATTCACACTACGAACATTATCAAACCATTTCTTCCAAAGTGGAAGAATTATGTACAGAAGGACTCCACAACTAGGATTATTACGGTGTGTTGATGCCAAGGAGGCTTCCAAATTGCTCAAAGAGGTACATGATGGAACTTGCAGACCACGCATGAATGGTTTCATTTTAGCCAAGAAGATATTGAGAGCAGGATATTTTTGGATGACTATGGAAACAGACTGCATCAGATATGTACATAAATGTCATCTGTGCCAAATACACGCAGATATGATATGGGTGCCACCAGATAAACTCAACGCAACAAGTTCACCTTGGTCTTTTGCTGTTTGGGAATGGACGTCATCGGTCCAATCGAGCCTGCTGCTTCAAACGGTCACAGGTTCAATTTAGTGGCAATAGACTACTTCACAAAATAGGTTGAAGCTGCATCTTATAAAGTTGTAACCAAGAAAGTCATCACAGATTTTGTCAGAGATCATATTGTTTATCGATTCGGGGTGCCGTAATCCAACATCACCAACAACGCCACCAATCTCAATAGTGACTTAACGAAATCTAGCATAAGAATTCCACAGCATACCGGCCTCAAATTAATGGAGCCGTGGAGGCCGCCAACAAGAATATCAAGAAAATATTGAGAAAGATTGTAGAAAATCACAAGCAGTGGCACGAGAAATTACTATTTTCCTTATTAGGATATCATAACACAGTCCGCACATCGACCGGGGAAACTCCTTATTTACTGGTCTACGGTACTGAAGTTGTCATTCCCGCCGAGGTCAAAATTCCTTCCTTAAGAATTATACAAAAAGTTGAACTCAGTGATGCAGAATGGATAAGAAGTCGCTACGAGAAATCAGCTCTTATTGATGGAAAAGGAATGAATGCAGTATGTCATGGTTAACTTTATTAGAACAAACTGTCCAGAGCTTTCAACAAAAGGGTCAGACCTAGACAGTTCACACCGGGGTAGCTGGTGCTGAAGCGGATCTTCCCGCATCAGGATGAAGCCAAAGGGAAACTTTTACCCAATTGACAAGGGCCCTACAAGGTTCATAGAGTACTAACGGAAGGAGCACTCATACTCGCAGAAATGGATGGAGAGATTTGGCCAAAGCCTATCAACCCAGATGCAGTCAAAAGATATTATGTTTAGAATATTTGTATTTCTTCATCTGATGTATTGAACTATACTTGGACTGATTCTTATTTAATAAGGGATACGTAGGCAGCCCTGTGGGTTCAGTCACAAATCAATAAAATTTTCATTTTCCCCACAATCAGAAACTGGACAGAATTTTGAGGAGGACTCTCAAAATTTCGGAAGACTCTCAAAATTTCGGAGCAATTCAGCCAGCTTCGTCGTATGCAGAACGATCAAGGAATCGCCTATTAAACCGGGACATAATTTTGAGGAGGACCCCCAAAATTTTAATGCAAGGAATTCGCAATGTCTCTGAAGTGTCACAGTCATTAGTTCATCTAATTTATTTGATATTGCATACTACTGTGTTTTAAATAACTACACTCATTATATGCACGCATATTTTTCGAAAACGTTATTTTATGAAACAGTCTGATGCTACCCATGGTAACTCGAACAGAATTTCGATGCAGATCAAGGAAAAGTGAGCAGGAGGAGGCACGAATCAACCTTCCCCGTAAAACTCACGATTTTCCTTTAGATGCAAGAATAAGAAATATTCTCAAATACGTGCACACCTCAAAATCACTATCTTCATAACGATAAAGCTACCAAGTGCAAGCATATCTCCAGCTAAGAAATACTCTGCTACTACTTATTATTTGTTCCATTGCATGAGACTAAGCACTGTTTCCATTTTGCATGAGGGTAAGCTCTGCCTCCTTAATTGCATAAGGCTAAGCATTGTCTTCCCTTGCATGAGACTAAGCATCATCTCCATCCTTACATGAGGCTAAGCCATACCTCCCTAATTACATGAGGCTAAGCACTGCTTCCCTAGTTGCATGAGGCTAAGCACTAGCTTCCCCTACATGAGACTAAGCATTGTCTCCATCCTTGCATGAGGCTAAGACCTGCCTCCCTAATTTCATGAGACTAAGCACTACCTCCCTAATTTCATAAGTCTAAGCACTACCTTTCCTTGCATGAGACTAAGCACTGTCTCCTCTTCTGCATGAGGCTAAGAACTGCCGCCCTAGTTGCATAATGCTAAGCATTGCCTTCCCTCCATGAGACTAAGCATTTATCCTCTTCTTGCATGAGGCTAAACACTACCTCCCTAATTGCATAAGGCTAAGCATCGCCTTCCCCTACATGAGACTAAGCATTGTCTCTTCTTCTTGCATGAGACTAAGCCCTGCCTCCCTAATTGCATAAATCTAAGCACTACCCTCCCGTGCATGAGACTAAGGGTTGTCTCAATTCTTGCATGAGTCTAAGCCATGCCTCCTCAATTTCATAAGGCTAAGCACTGCATTTCCTCGGACGAGACTAAGCATTATCTCCATTCTTGAATGAGGCTAAGCCATGCCTCCTTAATTGTACGAGACTAATCATTGTCTCCCATCTTGAATGAGGCTAAGCCATGCCTCCCTAATTGATAAGGATAAGCTATGCCTTCCCTTGCATAACCCCAAATGCTATGCTACTTGAAATCTAGCATTATTTTCTACTTTTGTCGGGGCTAAGCTCTACCCCCGATCTTGCACAAGACTAAGCTCTGTATTGTTTCGCTTTGCATATCATGGCATGAAATATCGCCATTTTGTCCAAAGTCATCATAGTCCGAACGCATCATCCTCATAGCCGGAAGACACCATGCCATGGCCTGAGGATCTCTCAAAATTGCACATCATTATTCAAAGGCGTCATGGTTCAGAGGAACCATTCTCATGGCCCGAGAACATCATTTCATGGCCTGTGAATCCCTTATCTCACGATTCATGGCCGGAACATCATGGTCTAAGTACATTATCCTCACCGTCCAAATATGATCTCTATGGTCCAAAGGGAATCTACATCATGTTTAAACTCTCGCAATAATCCATATATATTTGCATGCATCGTGTTTTAAGTTTTTCAGGTAAATCCAGGAAGTAACCGTTCTCCTATAGGGAGAAATCTTCCTCCAGTTTTTGTTCAATGTTCACATCCTGCAAGCATTTCAAACATAACCGGCCACCATCCGTCACCCATTCCCATTTGATAACTATTCAAATATCCATATGTATTCCAAGGTACATCCATTCACAATTCCTATATCGTCATATCTAGAAGAGCTTGTCCGTTTCCACAACAACTCCATCGGCTTATTCCACCGGTGGATCCAAAACTATACACGGCATGATTCACGTAAAACCAAGGATATGTAGGTAATTCAGAAACTGAAGTTCGGCCGATATTTTTCCAGATCACCCCATTCGTCAAAATCAGTCATCATTTATTTACCTGACAACTCTTTCATCATACCCGTGTAAAGAGAGGCAGTTGTTGATACCTAATTTCTCCTCATGTTATATATATATATATATATATATATATATATATATATATATATATATATATATATATATATATATATATATATATATATATATATATATATATATGCATCATCATTTATTTTATAAGCATATACAAGTATTTTTCATAATTTTCAAAGGCTTTAAATCGATTTATCTCTGCATTTTCATTATATAAATATTCAGTAATTATGCTTCAAATTATTTTATGATGATTTACTAATCTAAACTTATCACTTACACCAACATGATATTTTAAATATTTTTCGGTGCATTTTTTATAATTACATTTGCATTTTAGGGCTAATTGTACTTTTTTTTTCAATAATAGCCCATATTAATGTATAATTACATTATTTATGCAGAAAATATTTTTTTATATTTTTATAATATTAAGTAATTATTTGTAATCACTTTAATATACAATTAATATTTTTGTTAATAATTAATTATTTTATAAATTATTTTTTTGTTAATTATTGGTTATTTAGAAATTAGCCTTCCAAAAACCTATTTTTCGGACCAATTACTGGCCAAAAATCGAACACCCTACCCAAAATAACCCCCATCCCAAATCAATCAACCCAACCCCTCAACCCGGTCGGTACTTGTTTATTTTAACCCGGCCCGTTCATTTTAAATCCCAACCGTTGATCTTTCAAGATCAACGACCCACATCCCCCCTCCCTCCCCTCCTATTTTAATTACCCTAGACCTAAAACCCTAACCCATTTCCCTCTAATTTTCCGCCCCTAAACTCTCTCGATCTCTCCACTCTCTTCTCCTACGAACCACAGGCGCCGCCTCTGAAAACCCTTGGATAATCCCTCTTCTAATGGTATTTCCCTCTCATCTACTTAGCATATTAGTACGTTTTCGCTATTGGTTAAGGAGGATGTGACGACCCGGCCGATCGTCTTAAGAATTAACGCCCCGATCCCCTGCTAATTGTTTTCCCCAAGTCTATTTCTGCGAAATTGAATTACCGGGACGTTCGATTTTGAGTTTCGGAGAGTTTTGGGACATTTAGTCCCTAAATGAGAGCTTAAGTGTTGGAAAGTTGCCCGTAGTCGGAGAAGTGTGAAGACAACCTCAGAATAGAAATTCAATGGTTCTGTTAGCTCCGTTATGTGATTTCGGGGTTGAGAGCGTGTTCAGATTGTATTTTGGAAGTCTGTAGCTCATTTAGGCTTGAAATGCCGAAGTTTGAATTTTTGGAGTTTCCGGTCCGATAGTGAATTTTTGATCCGAGTGTCGTAATGGAATTCTGGAAGTTGCAGTAGTTTCGTCATGTCATTTGGCATGTGTGTGAAAAATTTGAGGTCATTCGGATGAGTTTAGACGTGTTTCGGCGTCGGATGTGAATTCTAGAATTTCTTAAGTTTCTAGGCTTGAACCTATGCATAATCGATGATTTTGATGTTACGAGACATGCTTTTAAGGCTCGATCTACTTCAAATAAGGTCTTAAGGTTGGTTGGTGGTTTTGGTTGAGGTCCCGGGGGCCTCGGGGTTGTTTCGGATGCTTAACGGGTGAAAAATTAGAAATTTGTTGTTGTTGAACCAGGCCCCTTCTGGCGTCTTCGCACCTGCGAAGTGTTTTCCGCAGGTGCAGACTCGCAGGCACGGGGGCCTTGATCGCATGTACGATAGCGGGAGTTTTGGCCAGTGGTCGCAGGTGCGACCTGGGTTCCGCAGGTACGGGATCGCTGGCGCGACCAAACGACCGGAGGTACAGCCCCAGTGCAATTTAAGTGACTTTTGCACCTGCGATGCTTTTTCCGCAGGTGCTCTTCCCTGTGTGTTTTATTCCAAAAATCCGAGAGTTTGGTTCATAATTCTAAAAATCATGTGAGGGCTCAAAGATTGGCGATTTTCTGTGGATTTTGAAGAGAAGGATCATAGGTAACATTTTCTAATCCTAATTCATTGTTAGACCATTAATTCCCGTTGTTTTCTTTAGTTTAATTATCAAAAATGGGTGAAAAACCATAGGAAAGGGATGAGATTTTCCCAATCCGAGATTCTAAAAAATTGTGGGGTTTTTGGTATCGGATTTCGATTATTTCTGGTTGAATAAGTCCGTGGGTGAATGGTTGTCCGAGAAATATAACTTTTACCCATTTCCGAGACGTGGGCCCGAGGGGCATTTTGGTCATTTAACATAATTTCGCGCCTTAGCTTGAATTAAACAGTGAAAAATCAGTTGCATGAGACATTATTTACGATATGTAATTGAATTGTATAAATTTGGGCCATTTGGAGTCGGATACTCGTGGAAAACGTGTGGTTTCAAGTTGATTTTGAGCCGGATCGAGGTAAGTGGATTGTCTAACCTTGTGTGGGGGACCTTACCCCTTAGGATGTGATAATTGGTAATTGAATGCCTTTTACATGAGGTGACGAGCGCGTACTTGTGCTAATTGTTGAAAATCCGGTTTTTACTTTAAGTTTAGCCTGAGTTTCTTTCTTACCTGTTTTATTTTAATTGCAAGTATAGTCTATGTTAGCTTAGAAAATCATGCCTAGTTTCCTGAAATGCCTAGTTGCTTAAATTGCCTTAATTGCACTACGTGAAGCATGTTAGACTAGAATTACATGTTGCCTTGTATTTTATGCACTCTAATTCTGATCGTCTTCTTGATATAGCTGAGTATTTACTTTGGGACTATGGAACGTTATTCCGGGCGATCCCCTTGCATGTTTATTTTGGGACTACGGAACGTTATTCCGGGAGATCCCCCTGCATATTTACTTTGGGACTACGGGACTGTATTCCGAGAGATCCTCCTGCATATTTACTTTGGGACTACGGAACGTTATTCCGGGAGATTCCCCTGCATATTTACTTTGGGACTACGGGATGGTGTCTCGGTAGATCCCCCTGTACAGATAATGATCCTTCGATTGTACATATGATGGACTACAGGACGGTATCCTGGGAGATCCACTAGACAGCTGAGAAAAGGGCTACATGACGGTATCCTGGGAGATCCTCATTGTTACCATTGTTACTAATTTGTTCGTACTCCGTCTTTACTCTGTTCTTGTGTTTTCTTATTGCCTTGTTTGACCTGACTTACTTCACTGTTGTATTCATTATTACTGTTTGTTTTCATACTGTATATCCCTATTATATTGTTTGACCTAAGTAGGGCCCTGACCTTCCTTGTCACTACCCTACCTAGGTTAGGCTTGGCACTTACTGAGTACCGCTCTGGTGTACTCATGCCCTTTCCTGCGCATTTTTTTCATGTGCAGATCCAGGTACCTCCACGCAGGCACACTATCCCCGAGGTTGAGAGATACAGCAGATACTTCGAGGTACATCTTCCGCGTCCGAAGACCAGGAGTCTCTATCTTATTCTAGCTTTTTGTAAAAAGTTTATCCTTCCTTACAGTTGTATAGACATTTTTGAGTTAGAGCAGTGTATTATATTCTGTTAGCATGTGGTTCACGTGAGTTTCCGGGTTTTGGGGTGATGTTGTAGACTTCCGTATTATTTTGGGTTGTATATTCCAAGTGGCATTTATATACAGTTCTTCTTTTAGATTGTTCAACTTTCTTTTACTTAATTATTCTGCAAATTATGTTGTTATTCCACATTGCTAGGCTTACCTAGTTATAGGGACTAGGTGTCGTAACGACATGTTCATGGAGGGCGAACTGGGGTCGTGACAAGTTGGTATCAGAGCTCTAGGTTCATAGGAGTCACGGAACACAGGCCAGTTTATCAGAGTCTCGTCGATCGGTATAGAGACGTCTGTACTTATCTACTAGAGGCTATGTAACTGTTTAGGAAAAATCATCACTTTATTGATTTCCTTGTCGTGCAATATCTTTTGACATCAATTATAAACCTCTGTTTTCTATTCTCTCACAGATGATGAGGACACGTGCTACTCGGGACGACCAGGCACCTGTGCCCCCTACTGCAGCCGCCAGAGGATGGGGATAAGGTAGAGGCCGAGGACGCGCACGTGGTGCAGCGAGAGCACCTGCGCGAGCTACCGCCGAGGTACCACCAGTAGATCTAGCCGAGGTTCAGACACTGACACGCTTACTTCCACTACTACTCCAGCACTTCAAGAGACATTAGCTCAGTTCATGTCCATATACACCACTCTAGCGCAGGCAGGGTTGCTTCCCCTTGCCGCAGCCACATCCCAGGCGGGGGAGGAACAGACTCCCGCCGCCCGCACTCTTGAGCAGCAAGTGCATGTGGAGCAGGTCCCAGAGATCATTCCTGTACCGCCTGTAGTTCCAGTTCAGCCCGAGGATGGGTCAGCTGCTTCAGAGGATGAGCAGTAGAGACTTGAGAGGTTCAAGAAGTATGACCCTCCATTATTCAGTGGACTAGCATCAGATGATGCCTTGGGGTTTCTAGAGTAGTGTCATCGTATTCTTCGCACTATGGGAATAGGCGGATCTAGTGGGGTTTCCTTTACTACCTTCCAGCTTCGCGGAGCCGCCTATGATTGGTGGTGCACCTATGAGTTAGACAGTCTAGACGAGGTTGCTTCACTGACCTGGACCCAGTTCTCAGATATGTTCCTGAGAGAGTTTGTGCCTCAGAGCCTCAGGGACGCATGGCGCGCAGAGTTTGAGCATTTGCGCCAGGGTGCTATGACAGTTTCAGAGTATGCTATTCGTTACTCCAGATTGGCTAGGCATGCACCGGCTTTGATTGCTACTGTCCGCGAGAGGGTTCGCTAGTTCATCGATGGTCTTATCCCACCTATCAGATCTAGCATGGCTTGAGAGTTGGATATGGACATTCCTTATCAGTAGGTAGTGAGAATTTCTAGGAGGATCGAGGGTATGCTCACTAGGGAGCGAGAGGAGAGAGAGGCCAAGAGGTCTCGAGAGTCGGGCTACTACTCTGGTGCCCGTACCCTAGCAGCAGGTCGACATGTTAGGGGTTATATGGTCTACCCAGTTCATTCAGCTCTTCCAGCAGCCAGCAGTACCCTAGCTCTACCTAGGCCTCAGGAGCCTTATTATACACCTCAAGTTTCTAGCGTGCCTCCTGCGCGGGGTGCTTTCAGGGGTCAATCTAGTAGACCTGGCCCTAGCCAGTCACAACCGCCACGTCCTCGCAGATCTTGTTTCGAGTGTGGCGATACATACCATGTGGTTTGGGACTGCCCCAGACTTATTAGGGGTGCATCTTCACAGACTTTTCAGCCACAGCGTGCTCAGCAGGGTTCTCAGGCCATGATCACAGCTCCAGCTGCTACCCCACCTGCCCAGCCAGCTAGAGGCGGAGGTCGGGGAGGTAGAGGTCTCCCTCGAGGGGGAGGTGAGGCTAGATATTATGCTATTCTTTCTCGTACCGAGGTTTTTGCCTCTGATTCTGTCATCACAGGTATTATACTGGTTTGTCATAGGGATGCATCGGTTCTATTCAATCCAGGCTCCACGTATTCTTATGTGTCTTCTTATTTTTCTCCGCATTTGGGTATAGCCCGAGATTCTTTGGGTTCTCCTATTTATGTTTCTACTTCTGTGGGGGATTCTTTTGTGTTGGATCATGTTTATCGGTCGTGTTTGGTTACTATTCGTGGTTTTGAGACCAGTGCGGATTTATTGTTACTCGATATGGTGGATTTTGATATTATCTTGGGCATGGACTGGTTGTCGTCCCATTATGCTATTCTTGATTGTCACGCCAAGACCGTAACGCAGGCTATGCCAGGTGTTCCGCGTGTAGAGTGGAGTGGTACTTTATATCACACTCCCAGTAGAGTTATCTCTTTTCTTAGAGCTCATCATATGGTTGAGAATGGGTGTGCCGCTTATTTGGCTTATGTGAGAGATGTCAGTGTTGATACCCCTTCTGTTGATTCAGTTCCAGTGGTACGGGATTATCCTGATGTGTTTCCAGCTGATCTTCCGGGCATGCTGCTCGATAGAGACATTGATTTTGGCATTGATTTGTTGTCGGGCACTCAACCGATTTCCATTGCTCCTTACCGTATGGCTCCTTCTGAATGGAAGGAGTTGAAGGATCAATTACAAGAATTGCTTGATAAGGGTTTTATTCAACCCAGTGTTTCACCTTGGGGTGCTCCTATCTTATTTGTGAAGAATAAAAATGGTTATATGCGCATGTGTATTGATTATCGCTTGTTGAACAGGGTTACAGTGAAGAACCGTTATCCCTTGCCTCCTATTGATGATCTATTTGACCAGCTTCAGGGCGCACAGGTATTTTCTAAGATTGATTTGTGCTCGGGTTACCATCAGTTGAATATTCAGGAGCCGGATATCCCAAAGACTGCTTTCCGGAATCGGTATGGCCATTACGAGTTTCTAGTCATGTCATTCGGGCTGACTAATACCCCCACAGCATTTATGCATTTGATGCACAGTGTGTTCAGGCCATATCTCAACTCGTTCGTTATTGTTTTCATAGATGATATTCTTGTTTACTCCCGGAGTCGGGAAGATCATGAGCAGCACCTGAGGATAGTGCTTCAGACCTTGAGAGAGAAGAAGTTGTATGCAAAGTTCTCAAAATGTGAGTTTTGGTTGAGTACTGTGGCATTCTTAGGCCATGTGTTATCAAGTGAGGGCATTCGAGTGGATCCGAAGAAGGTAGAGGCCGTGCAGAGTTAGACCAGGACATCCTCAATTACAGAGATTCGCAGTTTCCTTGGCTTGGCAGGATACTACCGCCATTTTGTGGAGGGATTTTCATTGATTGCAGCCCCTATGACTAGATTGACCCAGAAGGGTGCTCCATTTCAGTGGACAGAGGAGTGTGAGGCGAGCTTTCAGAAGCTCAAGGCAGCTTTGAATACAGCCCCAATCTTGATATTGCCTACTAGTTCGGGGTCTTATACAGTTTATTGTGATGCCTTGCGAGTTTTCCTTGGAGCGGTGTTGATGCAGGACGGTAGGGTGATTTCCTACGCGTCCAGATAGCTGAAGATACATGAGAAGAATTACCCTCTCCATGACCTTGAGTTAGCTGCCATTGTTCACGCCTTAAAGATCTGGCGTCATTATTTGTACGGTGTGCCTTGTGAGATTTATACCGACCACTGGAGTTTGTAGCACATATTCAGGCAGAAGGATCTAAATTTGCGCCAGCGTAGATGGTTAGAGTTGCTAAAGGACTATGACATCACTATATTATACCACCCGGGGAAAGCCAATGTGGTGGTCAACGCCTTGAGTCGCCGGGCGGAGAGTTTGGGGAGTTTGGCATACCTTCATAGAGCTGAGAGGCCTCTAGCCTTAGATGTTCAGTCCTTAGCCAGTTAGTTCGTGAGATTGGATCTTTCTGAGCCTTGCCGGGTATTAGCTTGTGTGGTTTCTCAGTCTTCCTTATTCGATCATATCAGGGAGCGGCAGTACGATGATCCTCATTTACTTTTCCTCAAGGACACGGTCCAGCACGATGATGCCAGAGATGTGACCATTGGAGATGACGGGGTATTGAGGATGCAGGGTTGGATTTGTGTGCCCAATGTTGATGGGATTCGGGAGTTGATTTTAGCAGAGGCCCATAGTTCGCGGTATTCAATCCATCCGGGTACTGCGAAGATGTATCAGAATTTGAGGCAGCACTATTGGTGGCGAAGAATGAAGAAGGATATAGCAGAGTTTGTAGCCAAGTGTCTCAACTTTCAGCAGGTCAAATCTGAGCATCAGAGAGCGGGAGGGTTACTTCAGCAGATTGAGCTTCCAGAGTGGAAGTGGGAACGGATCACCATGGAATTTGTGGTTGGACTTCCTCGGACTTTGATCAAGCATGATGCTATTTGGGTGATTGTGGATCGGTTGACCAAATCAGCCCATTTCATTCCGGTACTGACTACTCATTCATCGGAGCGGTTGGCAGAGATTTATATTCGGGAAATCGTTCGTTTACATGGTATTCCAGTTTCTATTATTTCAGACAGAGGTACTCAGTTCACTTCACGGTTCTGGAGAGCCGTTCCGCAGGAGTTAGGTACCAGGGTGGAGTTGAGCACAACATTTCACCCCCAGACGGACGGACAGTCCAAGCGCACTATTCAGATTCTTGAGGATATGCTCCGTGCGTGCATGATTGAGTTTGGAGGGTCTTGGGATCAGTTCTTTCCATTGGCGGAGTTTTCTTACAATAATAATTATCAATCCAGCATTCAGATGGTGCCGTATGAGGCTTTATATGGTAGGAGGTGCAGATCTCCGGTGGCTTGGTTCGAGCTGGGTGAGGCTAGGCTATTGGGCACAGAGTTGGGTCAGGATGCATTGGAGAAGGTCAAGGTGATTCAGGATAGACTCTGTACAGCCTAGTCCAGACAGAAGAGTTACGCGGACCGGAAGGTTCATGATGTTTCATATATGGTCGGAGAGCAAATTCTGCTTTGAGTTTCGCCAATGAAGGGCGTTATGAGATTTGGGAAGAATGGGAAGTTGAGTTCGAGGTTTATTGGCCCTTTCGAGATATTGAGGCATGTTGGGGAGGTTGCTTCTGATCTTGCCTTACCTCCCAGCTTGGCAGGAGTTCATCTGGTATTTCGTGTTTCGATGCTCCGGAGGTATCACGGTTACCCGTCTCATGTCTTGGATTTCAGCTCAGTCCAATTGGACAAGATTCTATCATATGTTGAGGAGCCTGTAGCTATATTGGACAGGCAGGTCAGAAAGCTCAGGTCGAAGAACGTTGCTTCGGTAAAGGTTTAGTGGCGGGTTCAGCCAACCGAGGAGGCGAATTGGGAGACCGATCAAGATATGCGCACCAGTTACCCTTATCTTTTCACTACTTCAGGTATGTCTTTATGCTCGTTCGAGGACGAACAAATTTTTAAGTGTAGGAGGATGTGACGACCCGGCTAGTCATCTTAAGAATTAACGCCCCGATCCACTGCTAACTGTTTTCCCCAAGTCTATTTCTGCTAAATTGAATTACTGGAACGTTCTGTTTTGAGTTTCGGAGAGTTTTGGGACATTTAGTACCTAAATGAGAGCTTAAGTGTTGGAAAGTTTCCCGTAGTTGGAGCAGTGTGAAGACGACGTAGGAATGGAAATTCGATGGTTTCATTATCTCCGTTAGGTGATTTCGGGGTTGGGAGTGTTTTCGCAATGTATTTTGGAAGTCCGTAGCTCATTTAGGCTTGAAATGCCGAAGTTTGAATTTTTGGAGTTTCCGGTCCGATAGTGAAGTTTTTATCCGAGAGTCGGAATAGAATTCCAGAAGTTGTAGTAGTTCCGTCATGTAATTTGGGATGTGTGTGCAAAATTTGAGGTCATTCGGATGAGTTTAGATATGTTTCGGCATCGGATGTGAATTCTAGAATTTTCTTAAGTTTCTAGGCTAGAACCTATGCATAATCGATGATTTTGATGTTACGAGACGTGTTTTTAAGGCTCGACCTAGTTCAAATAAGGTGTGAAGGTTGGTTGGTGGTTTTGGTTGAGGTCCTGGGGGCCTCGGGGTTGTTTCAGATTCTTAACGGGTGAAAAATTAGGAAGTTGTTGCTGCTGAACCAGGCCCCTTCTGGCGTCTTCGCACCTGCGAAGGTTTTTTCGCAAGTGCGGACACGCAGGCGCGGGGGCCTTGATCGCAAGTGCAATACGGGGAGTTTTGGCCAGTGGTCGCAGGTGCGACCTGGGTTCCGCAGGTGCGGGACCGCAGGCACGACCAAACGACCGCAGATGCGGCCCCATTGTAACTTAAGTGACTTTCGCACTTGCGATGCTTTTTACGTAGGTGCGGTACGACAGTTATCGTAGGTGCGGTGATCGAAACCGCATGTGCGAATCCCCTGTGTTTTTTATTCCAAAAATTCGAGAGTTTGGTTCATAATTCTAAAAATCATGTGAGGGCTCAAAGATTGGAAATTTTCTGTGGATTTTGAAGAGAAGGATCATAGGTAACATTTTCTAATCCTAATTCATTGTTAGACCATTAATTCCCGTTGTTTTCTTTAGTTTAATTATCAAAAATGGGGAAAAACCATAGGAAAGGGATGAGATTTTCCCAATCCGAAATTCTGAAAAATTGTGGGGGTTTTTGCATCGGATTTTCGATTGTTTCTGGTTGAATGAGTCTGTGGGTGAATGGGTGTCCGGAAAATATAACTTTTACCTGTTTGCGAGACGTAGGCCCAAGGGGCGTTTTGGTCATTTTACATAATTTCGCACCTTAGCTTGAATTAAACAAGGAAAAATCAGTTGCATGAGATGTTCTTTACTATATGTTATTGAATTGTAAAGATTTGGGCCATTTGGAGTTGGATACTCGTAGAAAACGTGTGGTTTCAAGTTGATTTTGAGCCGGATTGAGGTGAGTGGCTTGTCTAACCTACCTTACCCCTTAGGATGTGATAATTGGTAATTGAATGCCTTGTACGTGAGGTGAAGAGCGCGTACTTGTGCTAATTATTGAAAATCCGGTTTTTACTTTAACTATTTCGCCTGAGTTTCTTTCTTACCTGTTTTATTTTAATTGGAACTATAGTCTATGTTAGCTTAGAAAATCATGCCTAGTTTCCTGAATTGCCTATTTGCTTAAATTGCCTTAATTGCACTACGTGAAGCATGTTAGACTAGAATTATCTATTGCCTTGTATTTTATGCACTCTAATTCTGAACGTCTTCTTGTTGTGGCTGTGTATTTACTTTGGGACTACGGGACGGTATCCCGGGAGATTCCCCTACATATTTACTTTGGGACTACGGAATGTTATTCCGGGAGATCCCCCTGCATATTACTTTGGGACTACGGAACGGTATCCGGGGAGATCCCCCTACACAGATAATGATCCTTCGGCTGTACATATGATGGACTACGGGACGGTATCCCGGGAGATGCACTAGACAGTTGAGAAAAGGGCTACAGGACGGTATCCTGGGAGATCCTCATTGTTACCATTGTTATTGAGTTGTTCGTACTCCGTGTTTACTCTGTTCTTGTGTTTTCTTATTTCCTTGTTTGACCTGACTTACTTCACTGCTGTATTCATTATTACTGTCTGTTTTCATACTGTAAATCCCTATTATATTGTTTGACCTCAGTAGGGCCCTGACCTTCCTCGTCACTACCCGACCGAAGTTAGGCTTGGCATTTACTGAGTACCGTTGTGGTGTACTCATTCCCTTTCCGGCGCATGTTTTTCATGTGCAGATCCAGGTACCTCCACTCAGGTGCACTAGCCCCGAGGTTGAGAGATACAACATAGACTTCGAGGTACATCTGCCGCGTCCGCAGACCAGGAGTCTCTATCTTATTCCAGCTTTTTGTGAAAAGTTTATCCTTCATTACAGTTGTATAGACATTCTGGAGTTAGAGCAGTGTATTATATTCTGTTAGCCTGTGGTTCCCGTGAGTTTCCGAGTTTTGTGGGGACGTTGCAGACTTCCGTATTATTTTGGATTGTATATGCCAAGTGGCATTTATGTACAATCCTTCTTTTTGATTGTTCATCTTTCTTTTACTTAATTATTCCGCAAATTATGTTGTTATTCCGCATTGCTAGGCTTACCTAGTTATAGGGATTAGGTGCCGTCACGGCATGTTCATAGAGGGCCAACTGGGGTCGTGACATTCTCCATGGTATCACTTAGTACTTGCCTAAACATGGCAAGTATTACCAATCTGATTCTGTCTGATTTACTCCCATCTCTTGAATTTGGACGATATTCTGTCTATACGCGTTTATTCTACACCGTGTTAGTCTTATTTTGTTTGTATTTTGTTGATTCTTACTTACCCTAAAACTAGGGTTTACATATATCTTCAAATTGAACAAAAATTAATTCAAATCTCTTATTTTGAGTGTTATCTTGTCTATATTCGTCCTATTATATGTGAGTTTGAGTTTTTGTTTAGGTTCTGCCGATTTTTCACTTTCCTTAAAAGTTAGGGTTTCCATATCTTTTTGTTAAAATTAATTTTCAGATCAATTTGCATGATTATTTACTTTGTTAGTTGCTTAAATTACTGGGTTTCCTTGTTTGGTGCTCTATTTTTACTATTATATAAACCCTTCCCCCATTCCCTTTTAGACAGATATGAATCGCTATAATCTCACTAAAATTAAAAGCTCTATTATGTTATTCCTTCATTATCTCGTTTTATATTTTGGTTCTTGGCCGGCTGAAAGCCAAGGTCACTGAATTCTGCATTCTTGCTCCTCGTTGATATTCAGAACACTGTGGATTTTTTTTTAATTTCTTGTATTATCACTTAACTAGTAAGTTACTGGATCGCGTAGTTTCATTCCCATGTATATGTGATTTGCACATGTTTTCACTTCTGGAAGTTGTAGTTTAATATGTTTTTCCTAGGTTAATCTTGTGTGCAATTCTGATTTCTTTACTTCAGTTTTAGGTCTCGTTAACCTTTGACTTCATCATACTGGTAATTTGAAATATGCCTAAACATGATTTGAGTGAATTAGATTCTTTTCAAGCTTATATAGCCTATATGTCGCAACTTATTAGTGTTTAGGGCCTTTGAATCTCTTTGTTGTTTAATTTTGCTATCAATCTGGTTGCTCGAACATGCTTTACTTACATGATTTGTATCCCTTTAATAGACCAGTTGATTTTGTTCAAAAGCATGAATGTGTACATTAACTATGTAGCATAAGTTTGTCTCCTGTCCTATCCTGAATTTGTTATGGTTATATCATGTCTACGTATCATGTTTGATCTTGTCCTTTATTAGTATGCTTCTAACATGTCTTGACCTCCCAGTAGTTGCAATAATATGTTCTCATCCTGTCTAAATTTTGTTGCCAATTAATATTATTCTCTTCTTGTAACACTAGCATCTATACTTAGTATAATTTGAACATTTCTTTACTATGAGTTTGTGTATACCAATCCTGCAAACTTGTTTTGTTAATGTTTGACTATTTATGCAATAGGTGTTGAACTTGTTCTTCTGAATCTTTGCTAAGTCTATTCTTAAAACCTAAAGCCATGTTTGATTATCTGCTCTATGTGCTAAACTTGACTATGTTTGTATCCTTCAGTATTGTCTCTCAACCTTAGTTTACTCTCTTTCACTTGTTACCTGGGCTCTTTTGAGTTCTCATTCTAAGTCGGTTGAAAGTCAAGGCTACCTAGGTTATATCATTGACCTCCCTAGTGTGAGCACTGCTCGGGGTCCATTTTGAGACCCTTGTGAACTCTGACACACTAGGGTCTAAGGATCTTTGGCACTCTGTCCTAAATGCTCCATCCTACCCCCTTTCTACCTACTGAATGAGCCAGTAGGCTTGTGCACATAGATGTCTTTTGAATCTTTGATGGTTACTGGGCTTTGGCTATGAATATTATTTTCTGGGCTGCCGTGAAACTATGTGTACTTGAGGTTGCGGGTATATTTTGGTCCTGCCTTAGGCCCACTATAGTTATTTTGTAATTCTGTAATTTATTTCACTCATTGGGTCTGTAATAATGTTGTAATAACAGTTGGGGTGTTAGTAAAATTGGGGAAATGGGTTTATTTTTTCCTGAGATAGGTAGAAGTCCTGCCTATAGGAATTTAATTTGCTCAAACGTGTTCTGCTACTGTGTGTGTTAGATAACCTGCCTATAGGTATTTAATTCGTTTAACCTATTCTGTTTCTACAGGTTTGTTAAATATCATGCCTGCAGGAAATAAAGTGATCAATCTTTCAATTGCAACATGTTCACTAGATACCATGATCATAGGATTATATTAGTTTATCTGCATTTTAGAAATCATGCCTATAGGGTTTTAATTAGTTAACGTGCTATTGTTATAATTACTCACTTAGGGGACATGCCTATAGGAGCTAAAACCAGTTTCAATCGCTAATTGTAGAAATCCTGCCTATATGATAATCCTACTCATTTTTAAGTGCTAATATTGAACTTTGAACATTGTCTCGTTGCCACTATTAGAAAGCATGCCTATAAGGGCAAACTAAGTAATTTCGAATATCTTCTGTGTTTATCACTACTAACTACTGCGTAAATCACCTAAATATCGTGTTTATAGGTGTAATCGCTTATAACCTATAATCAATAGGCAATTGTGTAGTTACTTAGCAATTGTGTCTAAGATGGCACCTTGTTGTTACATCTCGTACTTTAACGTTAGGGTTCGTTGAAGTAATAACATATGAGTTGGAAGGGATTAAGTTTATACATGAAGATATGGATGTAAGACCCTGTAAGTTTGACGAATTTCAGAACTACTCTATATTGGCTTGATATATATTTTCTTTGAAGTAAACCATTTTCGGTAAAGTTTGATAGATACTATTTTGTATGGTTGTTATAAGTTTTAAATTAAATATATGACATGCGGGAGTTTATAAATGAGGTTTTATTTATTATAAGGGTAGATAGTATTTTATCATAAAAAAAATTATCTTTTTTCTATTTTGAGAATTTATAGTACAAAAAAAATTTCTTTATTGTAAAGATATGAATTACTTTCTCACAAGAAAGGAAGATTATCTTTTTACCATTTTAAGAATTAATCGTACGAGAAATTTTTACTCTTTATATGATATTAGAAAAATTATAAGTTGAGAAAATATATGTATTTTTACATGGATAATTTAATGAAACAATAGTGTATGTATTAATTTTATATGGTACCACATGACCATAATAGTAAGTTCTATAATGTATGTTAAAATTAAGTAAAATTTTAAGTAATTTGAGATAATTCTAAATTATGCGGGTAATTGGTTAATTATAATGTAACGGGACATTACCTAATTAATTAATAAATTATATAATAAGATTAACCCCCTCCCCCCAAACAATGACTCTTAGTCATTTTTGCATTAGGTGGCATAATGTCACATATTCACTCCATATTTAGATCTTCCATATTCACTAAAGACTAAAATCATTAGAATGATAATCATTCTTACATCAAAGCTCCTTTCAACCAAACCTAAGGTTAGCACCTTTACAGAACATCTTGCAACCAAAACTTTAAACCAGAATCTTAGCAAGCTTCAACAGAACGTTTTCCAACCCAAAAATCCAACGACAATTATAAAATCAGAACGTTAGTCTTCAACAATTCAATTAAAACATAAGACCTCTCTAACTTGGTAACATTATTAGCTCCAAACCTTTCAAATTCATCATTTGAATCTCCAAAATGAAGATGGAAATTTCAGCAACTTATCCAAAATTCTGTCAACGTGACTTTGCTACAAAATATCATACGAGACTACGTGATGTTATAGCAACGGGGTTTTTGCGATTCGAAGGGATTACGGGGCAATCTTTCTCAAAGAATATTATACGGATTCTTCCCTATATCGATCCACCGTTATGCATTGTCGCAATCAACGGTGTTAAAGGAATTGTCAAGAGAATCGGTTCAAGTATGTTAAGGCTACCCCTTCTTTCTTTTTGGCATGATCCAAATTATACAGAAGAAACGAGCAAATGCACAGTTTCCATAAATTACTCTATTCATAGAAATACTAGGGGTGTCTATATTCTTGATTCCCCATGCGATGTATTCTGTTCGTGGGTCTCAGAAAAATACGTATTTGATAAAGTTTATCGGAAAGGCATATTGATTTTTATGGCGATCTGAGAAAATTTTATTAACGTATTTCTTATGCATTTCATGCATTTATGCATGTTCATTAACCCATGACAAGATGGCGTTATATACGCGTATATATGTATATTATATTTATATGGAATATGGAAAAATGTTACTGCGTTATATATGTACCACCACCTGATCAACTGGTATACATTGATGATTTTGCCCACAGTGGCCAAATTGATATGATGGGATGCCCTCAGAGGCTTGATGATGTTATGTACGTACAAACCTATGCATTACATGACATTTATATGCATATGCATGACATTATAAATATTTCATGATTTACAGAGTTATCCAGACTTACAGGTTTAGTCCTTTACTCCATGTTTCTTCCGTGTCTTTAATTAGTGTTGACTTATTGTTATGTTTCAGTTCTGCTTTACATACTCAGTATATTATTTGTACTGACGTCTTTTTGTTGGGGATGTTGCATTCATGCCTGCATGTATAGATAATCAGTTTGAAGAGCCCTCATAGTAGACGAGATTGGCTCCAGCGAAGGATCGGTAAGACTCCACCTCATTCAGAGTGCAACCAAGTCTATGATTCATCGTGTCAGAAGTTTTCAACAAACTTATGGGTATGCCGGTAACCTGTCCCATTTGATGTCAAATAATCTTAGAGGCTTTGTAGACAAAGGTTCATTTTGTACAATATGTCAGGGGCCTTGTCGGCCCATATGTATTCATGTTTTAAGAAAAATGGTTCGGTAAAAAAGTGGTTTCCACTTACAGTTATGCATTACAAGTTGTGGCCATGTTGGCCCATGATAGTTACAAAAAGAATGAGTCCAGCTAACTCGACCTATGTATGTTCTAGTTTTTGTCGAATGATCATGTGTACAGAGTGGTTCGCTCGGTCTAGCACGGCACCAGGTGCCAGCCACGCCTCCCTAGGTTCGGGGCGTGACACTTGCATATGAAACTGTCTGCACAATTGAATTCCTAGGTCACATAGAAATCATGTCAATAGTCTTAATGACTTTAACTCGTCTCAATTCTGAAACTATCTAAAGCTTGACGTCTAATTTGTCTGCGTGCATTTGTCGTCTAAGTGTGGAGGCTAACTTGAGCCCTTAACTGCCTTTATATGAAATCCAACATGCTTTTGTATGTCGCCTAGGTTTAATATTTTTTATCAGCCTAAGTTAAGTCTAGAACCACCCCAAAATAGAGGTTCAAACGCCTCCTGGACCATAGGCATGGGATGCGTAGTGCACGCCTAAGGTACGACTTAGAATAAATTAGCGCGCCTTAAATAACAACTTAAAGATAGTAAACGGGTAGTAAGAGATGATAGTTTGTTTCCGCTGGATAATACGAGTAATACCACATCTCGAGGGAGTTACGAAGTATTACTTATGTTGCACGGGATGATCCTTAGGCTAAAAAACTTAGGGCCCCCCCCCCCCCCCCTTCTTGTCTTAAAATCAATTACTTTATTTTTTGGTAGATTTTAATAATAATTGCCCCAACTACTTGTCTTTCTCTTTATCTTGGAATAATTCATATAATTCGAGCTCAGCTGAGATCTAAAGTTTTGGACCTCGAGGAATGCCTAACACCTTCTCCTCGAGGTAATTTGATCCCTTACCCAATCTTTGGTGACGCAAACTTGTTAAACCAATAGTTACTTGCAGATAGGTGCCCTAACGCACCTCAAACTCGTTAGGTGGAGACTCTCTCTTTTAACACCCTTACTTTAAAAGAGTTGTCACGTGTCAAAACCCTATTTCGTGAGAAAAAGGGGCGTGACAGTGGCCCTAGCAGAAGTGGGGGAGATCGGAGTCCAAGAAAATCTAATGCTCCTTCCTCGGGCAGCAATAGTGTTGCGTCAAACAACAATGATCGGGGGAGAAAGCCCCCTTCTGGATGTCGTCATTGCAGCAGGACACATTGGAATAATGAATGCCCACGTGCACAGATGAATTCCCATCAAGCTTTTGATGATGGGATGGATGACGAAGCAGATGATGCGGACCATACCGAACCAGTAGGTGCCTTCAATGCAATTGTTGGCTTTATTTCTGAAGCATTAGCGGGAACCAGTGACGGTATTCATAAGAAGAAGGACCCCCGCCCAACCACCAAGAAAGTGAAGCAGAAGGCGGATAAAAGGAATCCTCTTAAACAAGAGAGGACCTTAATGTTCGTTGAGATTAAGGTAAAGGGCAAGCCCATTCGAGAATTGATAGACATGGGTGATACCCATAACTACTTGGACTCGACTCAGGTTGAGTGCCTTGGTATAGTTGTAGGATAGGTCAAAGGTCGTGTTAAGGCTATCAATTCACCTCCTCAGCTAGTTGGTGGAATAGCCAAAGAGGTACCAGTGAAGCTTGGTCCTTATGAAGGAAAATTCAACTTGCGCGTGGTGATCATAAATGACTTCAAGTTGATAGTTGAGTTGGAATTATTGAGGCAAATAAACATCATGCCCGTACTATATGCAGGCATGCTACTGATGATGGGAGAAAACGGGGCCATGACCTATATTATCCCGTGCATGCCCATGAAGATGGCCACTGAGAACATCTCGGACTTGCAGTTGAAGAAGGGAGTCAAAAGACATGAACCTATGTTCCTGGCTACCCTATGCATTGAAGATGTAGAACGCTCCTCAGATCCCATTCCTACACCATTGAAGGAGCTACTACTGGAGTTTGAAGACATCATACCACAGAATATGCCAAAGCGACTCCCACCTAAGCGCGCTGTGGACCATGAGATTGAGTTGGTTCCGGATGCGAAGCCACCCACCGGGGTGCCTTATAGAATGTCACAACCCGAACTCACCGAGCTTCGGAGATAGTTGACGAAAATGATATAGACAGGGATCATTGTGCCCTCCACGTACCTATATGGGTCCCCTGTGCTATTCCAAAAGAAACATGATGGTAGTCTACGACTCGATGTGGATTATAGGGCTCTAAACAAAATCATTGTGAAGAATAAGTATCATATTTCGCTCGTGGCAGACTTGTTCGATAGACTAGGTGGTGCGACGGTGTTCAAAAAAATAGACCTGAAGACAGGGTATTGGCAAGTTCGGATTGCTGAGGGTGATGAAGACAAGACGACCTGTGTGACAAGATTTGGGGCATTTGACTTCCTGGTTATGTCATTCGGTTTGACTAATCCTCCAGCCACATTTTGCACCCTGAGAAACCAAGTCTTCCGAGAGTACATTGACGAATTTTTGGTGGTCTACTTGGATGACATTGTGGTTTATAGCCAAACACTGGAAGAACACCTAGAGCACTTGCGGAAGGACCTAACCCGATTGTAGGAGCACGAATTATATGCAAAGTTACCCAAGTGTTCCTTTGCTCAAAAACAGATTGACTTCCTCATACATATCATTGAGGAAGGGCGGATCAAGATGGACCAACAAAAGATTCAAGCTATCATATATTTGGCCGGCGCCCAAGGATATCCACGCCTTGAGGGCGTTCCTTGGCCTATGCAATTTCTACCTGTCATTTGTGAAAAATTACTCCCTTATCGCAGTGCCATTGACAGACTTCCTCAAGAAGGTCACGCCTTGGGATTGGAGAGCTAGGCAAGCGGAGGCCTTCAACGCATTAAAAGCGGCTACGTCTAGCAGCCCCGTCTTGGCCCTCCCTGATTTGGCCAAGCCATTCGAGGTAAAAATGGATGCTTCCGACTATGCTCTTGATGGAGTCGTACTATAAGAAGGGCATTTTTTACGTACGAGAGCCGGAAGCTCAAGGATGCAGAGTGTCTCTATGCCGCCGATGAGAAAGAATTATTGGATGTCGTTCATTGCTTACACCTTTGGAGGCACTATTTGCTGAGAATCGCATTTGTGTTTAATACAGACAACACAGCTGTTAGCCATTTCATGACCCAACAGAAGCTGAATGGACGATAGGCTCGGTGGCAGGAACTCTTAGCAGAATTTCACTTCAACCTGGAGTACTGAAGTGGGAAAACTAATCATGTTGCTGATGTGCTCAGTCAAAGAGTTGACCTAGAATCTGTGTTCCTACTCGCCACCCTAAAGGGCAGCGAAGTAGACAGCACCATAAAAGACCAGATACAGGATCTACTCATCAAGGATCATGTTGCACAGTATTTGGTTGATCTGGTAGGATAGGGAAAAACTCGCTAGTTCTACATGGAAGATCGTTTCCTGAAAGTGAAAGGGAACCGAATATATGTTCCTACAGAAGGAGATCTGTGAAAGACTATTCTGGCGGAATGTCACGATACTTTGTGGGTCGGCCATCCCGGTGAAGAACGCACCATCGAATTACTTCGCTATGCATATTATTGGCCTCAAATGGCCAATAATGTCGCTTAGTATGTGAGGACTTGTCTAGTATTCCAAAAGGGAAAGTCAAACCGCTGGACACAAGCGGGACTCTTGGAACCACTAGTTGTACCAAAGAGACCTTGGAAAAGCGTTTCCCTAGATTTCATCATTGGATTGCCCAAGGTGATAATTGTTTGTAGGGGTCCATGACCCTCGCCTATTGCAAAAATACATTGGACCCTTGTCCATTGAAAGGCACATTGGGAAAGTTGCATATGGGGTAGATAACCCAGCTTGGTGGGAAATCCATCATGTCTTCCATGTCAGCCTTTTAAAACCTTTTCAGGATAACACGAAGGATCCTTCACTAAGCCAACTCACAATACCCAATATTCGAGGCCCCAACTAAACCGGGAAAAGGCGTGTTGAATATATTCTTGATGATCGGGTGATTCGCGCCTCAAGGAAGGATCACCAAGAGTTCTTGCTGAAATGGCAGGGTTGTGATGCATGGGAAATACTTGGGAGAGGGGAACAAACCTCAAATCCTAAAAGAGCCTAATTGATAATTATCTTCCAAGTAAGGCACCGAGGACGTCGCCAACTCAAGTGGGGGAGAATGTCATGGGCGACTTTCTAGCCATGCCCTATGACCCCTTGGACGCGCCCTGTGGCGTCCTAGCAAACCTCCCAATGTCTAGCGCCATGGACGACCCCGTGGTCTTGGCTGCGCCAAGTGGCAAGCGTGCATGTGCCTCTGTCGCCCCATCGATATCTCTCGCCAGCGCCCCACCGCAGGCATATTCCAATAGCGTCGCGCACGCAGATCGTGATTCCAAAGACAAGATTGCTGAAAACGGGCATGTTTCTACCTTGTAGAAGACTAAAGTCTTTTTAATTGTAAATATAGAGTAGTTTTATTCCATGTTTTCAATTATGTTTCTCTAGCTTATTTAGGTCTAGTCTCGTAACTTTGGTTTTTTTTAAGGACTATTGGGGGGATCAAACAATCAAAAATTTTAGCAAGCAAACAATTCTCAATACTGGTGTCTCTCCCCCTCGACACCGCGTTTCCTTTCTGTAATAGCTTTCAGTAATGCAGTCAAGCTTTCTTTCAATTCACATTTTTGTTCTCTTAATTTCTCTTGACATTGGTTTTCACGTACGACACTGACAATCTCGCCTACCGTACATAGGGGACCTTAGCTGGCGGACATTAATTGGCCTTACATCAGTTACTTAACCTTACGTCGCCCTTCCAAGGAATCTCAGGAAGGCGCCGCCTAACATTAAATATGAAATAGCCTTTGTTAGGTAGCATTTTATCTCCGGCGTGGGATTTTTTAGTGCGAATTAAAATTTAATCGAATACAATACTGATACACGCGATGAATACTAAACAAAAAAAATGGTGCATATAAGTACACTTAGAATGCCAAATGTCTTAGTTGAATTAGGTGAGTCTTTTAACGTAAATACCAATAGCCATGTCATAAAATTTCATAAATCACTCTTGCAGTTTAGCACACAAGAAGATATTCTTGTTGAAGTACAAAGAGTGGATACTATTAAAGGATTGTAAATGTTTGTAAATGCCACTTGCTCCAGATCTTCCGCTGTGGACTTTTTTGCATCAGTCTCTTTTGGAAATTGGAAATATCTTAGCACGTGATAATATTCCGACGCCTTGCCCCTGGGATAACTTCATCTAGTTCGGGAGTAGGTGTCGGTACCTGTAATTGCTATGACACGTGTATTTTTCTTTTCTACTGGAAACCAAAATTGCATTCATCTCCCTTGTTGTTGGTTGATCGCCCCTTATGTGCTTATTCCTTCGGGCATTGGATATTTTAGCAATTTATGATAAGTTGATGGTACAACTTTCATCTCGTGCAACCATGGTCTTCCCACAATGATGTTGTATCCCATATCACCATCTACCACTTCGAAAAGAGTTGTTTTCATTACTCATTCAGCATCCATGAGTAATACAATTTCACCCTGGGTTGTCACACCTGCAAGGTTGAATCCGGCGAGGAGCTTTATGGACTGAATAACGCTTATAGTGAGTTTAAATTGCTTCTATACTCTCCATTGTATGATATTAGTCGAACTTCTTGGATCCACTAGAACACGTTTAATCTTAAAATCTAGCACATTTAAAGAAATTACCAGTGCATCATTGTGTGGTAGCAGCAATTCGTCTGCGTCCTCATCCATAAAAGTGATATCATCTTCCCGAAGCCTTTTATTATGTGTTATTGATACTTTCATATTCTTTGTTGTTGAAGGTGACCTCGTTAATCTTGTTCCTTCCGAAGATCATGTTGATTTTTTGACGAGGGGGATCTTCTCCTGCTTTCGAGGGTTTCGCGTTGTCCCGGTTACGACCATAATTGTTCTTAGCTCGGTCACTCAAGAATTCTCTAAGGTGACCTGTGATGACCCAAGGGGTCATTTTATGAATTAAGACTCTGTTCTAGGATTATTAGCCATAAAAAGACTAATCTTAATTACCTCGATTTGCGTGTGCAGTCCGGGCATGAAACCGGAAATCTTTTATGTGAAAATATAAGAAATAATAATTTTTAGAATTAAAATTTGGTTTTAGTTGACTTGAGTCAAAACTTTTAGTAAACGGACACGGATCTGTGTTCCGACGATCCCAGGAGGTCCGCAGTAAAATATGGGACTTGGGTGTATGACCGGAAATGAATTCTGAGGTCCCAAGCCTTAGAAATCAATTTTTGAAAGAAATTATTTTGCTGAATTATTAATGAAATAAAGAAAAGAATTAATATTTGAAACCATTGCTGTCGGGCTCGTATTTTGGTTCTAGAGCCCGGTACAGATTTGTTATAGTATTTGAATACTAACTGTGAAGTTTGGTAAGAATCGGAGTTTATTTGACATGATTCGGACGTCCGGTTGAGAAATAGTGAAATTGAAGTGTTCTTGAGAAAAATGATGAGTTTTGAGGTTTAATTCATAGTTTTACATGTTATTTTCATGATTTGATTGCACAAGCAATTCCTTATGATATTTTTAGACTTGCATGCATGTTTGGTTTAGAGCCCCAAAGGCTCGGGTGAGTTCCGAATAGGTTTGGGTTGTGTTGCGCTCGTTCTTTCTTATGCTTTGACATCGTTTCTTCAAGCATGAATGATATCATATTGAACAAATAAGCTCCGATTTCTATTTTGAATGAAGTATTAGATTTGTATTGTAATTACGAACCCGTAGCAAAAATAATTGTTGAATTTGGACATCGTATGGGGATTTTATGGTCATTTTAAAGGTTGCCAGATTTTTTTCAGATTAATTACGAAATTGTCACTGGCAGCGTATTTAAAAATCTACACTATTTGATAATATTAAAACCTACATATCTCATTTATTATAAGGTCAAATTGAGTGATTAAAAACCTAACTTGACCTGAATTTCACAAGAAATCCATTAGAGAAATAAAAATTGAGTTTTGGGATTGTTTGGTATGAGAAACGAGGCAGAATAGCTGGCAGAAAAATATATAAAAATAGGGTTTGTTCATTTGCTCATATTTTGAGTTGGGGAGCTCAGATTTGGACGATTTTCACCATAGGAATTGGGGTAAGTGTTCTCTACTCGTTTTTTTTTTTGGGGGTTATATTTCAATTACCCAATGTTTTTCATCACTTTTAAATCAAAAATCAAGAATTTTCATGGTAAAAATTGAGGGTTTGGATAGAATTAGGGAATTTTGTAAAACTCAAATCTTTACTTCGAATTGAGGTCGGATTTCGAAACTAATTGTATATTCGGGCTCGTGGGTGAATGTGTAAACGTAATTTGATCTGAACCCCGAGTTTAGACCAAGCAGGCCCGGTGTCGGGTTTTAACTTTTTTTAAGAAAACTTAGGAAAAATTATAATTTTCAGTAAAGTTAGTTCCTTTAGCATTAATTAATGATATTAAGTTAGTTATGATTAGATCCGAGTGTATTGGAGGTGAATTCAAGAGGAAAAGCTATAATTGAACAGTGAGTGGCCTGCGAAGTTAAGGTAAGTGCATGGTTTAATTGACTTGAGGGAATAGGAATCTCCAACTAAATTGTTATGTGAAACTGCATGTGAGTGGTGTATAGGTTAGGTGGCGAGTATCTATGCACCACCAAATTTTCTGCTTACATGATCCCCTACCCGTTTCCAATTTAATTGCTCGAGTTATAATTGTTTCATGTCCATTGTTGTTTCTATGATTACTTGGCTTGTTAATTTATTGTTAAGTCTGGTTGCAATTATTTTTGGAAAAGTATTAGTGTATTCCTTGGTTTATAGAGAGCTCCTCACGTAAAGAAGAGGGAAATGCTACTAGGTATGCACTGAGTATATATGCTTCTCTTAGTCTACCATAATCTGGTTAGCTTAAGATGGTGCTTGATTCCGTTGAGTAATTTAGGATCTTAAAATGGGATGCTTGAGACAAGTTGTTGTGAATTGAAAGAGCCGTACTGATTCCAGAGTCCATATTCTTGATATACTTATAAAGCAAATAGTCATTCATGTTTTCACATTTGTTACATGCATTTTGTTGTTCGTTGGGGATTGTGATTGCATATTGTCTTGTAGTTGACTATGTTTTTACATGGATCTGTAATTATAGTAAAGCTATTCTCATCTTTGCTACAATGTTTACGTCTACATAAAGGTTGAGTGAGTTGATATTGTTTTACGATATATATATGTATGTATTCATGCTGGTTCAATTTTTGTGATAATATTGATGAGTTTATGAGAAGTACAGTTTTCTGTTTATAATTGTTGGATAAAAGTGTTGTGAAAGGCTTGGCCTGAATTGTGAAAGTTTTTGATAAATATACAAATATATATATGACTGTGATAAGGGTGATAGGGGAAATATATATATATATATATATATGATTGTGATAAGGGTGGACAAGGGAAATATATATGACTGTGATAGGGGTGGACTAGGGAAATATATATGACTGTGATAAGGTTGGATAGAGGAAATATATATGACTGCGATAAGGGTGGACAGGGAAAATATAAATATATGACACTAATAAGGGGGGATAATTATGCTTTACTGATTTTTATTACAAAGATTTGGAAGTTTATTGTTTTATCCTACCGTTTTCTCATATCTTGCACATTTGGTTATTTTAAATTGAAGTTTGGAAACTTGGAAAGTTGTGTGAAATTTTGGTGACAGCCGAGGCCTGGAATAGGCGATTGAGTAATTTTATTTATTCATTGTTGCAGTTATATTTTCTTATTTGCGTAAAATTATTTTATTACTTTATTATATACATATATTGTCGCAAGTTAAGTTATAATTGCCCCGCATTAGCCTCGTCACTACTTCGTCGGGGTTAGGCTCGGCACTTACTCGGTACATGGGATCGGTTGTACTGATACTACACTCTGCACTCTTTTGTGCAGATCCAGGTACCAGCCAGCAAGTAGAAATTTTTAGTAGCCTCTATTCATTATCCGGAGACACGAGGTATATTTGTCGGCGTTTGCAGATCCCGAGAGTCTTCTCTTAGTTCTTAGAGACTGTTTTATAATTTTCCTAAAACAGTTATATTAATTCTTTCAGCCCGTTAATTGTAGTATTCTTTAGTAGTTTGTGAATTGTGACACCAGACCCTGGGGTAGTCTTAGAGTTATTTATATAATTAGTTCGTGGTTCGGTTTATTTAGTTGTTTATCATTTTATATTTGGAGTTATGCATTGGAAACCATTAGATTTAAGTTTACTTTAAATTTATTATATTATGTTTAAATGGATAAGCAAAGGAAACTAGCTAATTGAACTCTAACATTGGCTTGCAAGTGTGGTATTAGGTGCCATCACGATCGTTGGGAATTTGGGTCGTGACATGACCATTATTAAATAATGTCGCCACTTCTTCCCGGAGGTGTCAACAGTCCCATGTCCAGTGGCCATTTGTCCTGTGGTATTCACACCACAAGTTGGGATCCCTCTGGCTGGGATCAAATCTCATCGGTTTTGGGAACCGTGCGTCTTTGATGTTTCTCATGGCCGACACCAACTCCACTACATTAACGTTGAAGTTGTACTCTGATATCTTGGGGTAAGAAGGATCCCGCGACCCTGACGCTTCTTTATCCAGCACTGATCGATTGTTCCGACCGCGATCAATCCTCCTATTAACAGCAAACCTGTCCACTGCCATGAAACCTCTGATGCGGATTTCGGTTCATTCATAGGGAAATATCGGCCCCTCGAAGTCTGACTATCCGCATCATAATCATCCTTTGATTTTTCTCTGTTCTCTTCTCGTCCTTTTTTCGACGATGGAAAACCAACCTAATCCTCTTCGACTCTTATTTTTGATTCGTACGGTTGTGGACATCCACCCAGGTCGTTGCTTGAAACTCGAGTAGGATTTTCTTCAATTTTTGGGAAGTGTCTGAACCCTCGGATTCAATTCCTTGGTGAATGCTTCAACCGCCCATTCATCCCGGATAGCCGAGAGAAACATTCTCTACTTCTGGATGTGGGTAACAAACTCTCATAGAAGCTCGGACTCTCCTTGCACAATCCTGAATATGTCAGCATTTCAGGCCTGTACTTTTCTCGGTCCGGCATGAGCCTTGATGAAAGAATCTGTGAGCATTTCAAAGGAGTCAATAGTATGCTCGGGTAACAGCGAATACCACGTCAAGGCTCCCCTCATGAGGTTTCTCCAAATTTCTTTAGCAACACAGATTCAATTTCGTGAGGAGCTAAATCATTTCCCTTTACCGTCGATGTGTAGGTTGTAATATGCTCCTGGGGGTCTGAAGTTCCATCATGCTTTGGCACTTCAGGTATTTTGAACCGCTTCGGAATTAACTGTGGTGCCGCACTTGGCTTGTATGGCAATTGAGTATACTTTTTTGAGTCTGGACCTTTCAGTATTGGTGGTGTGACCGAGATCTGGTCCATACGGACGTTCACATCCCTAAAAAACCATAAAAGTTCATTCTTGAAAGGACCATTCTTGTTATTGAGGCTGAATCCGCTCCCCCCGCCCCATCAGAGCCAATTTCACCACTAGGAGTGTTGTTGTCGACCCTCTGCGTTGTTTGATTCGCGGGAGCCCTAGGAGGAATCGATTTCATCTGTTTGCATTATTTGAAGCTCCCAAAAATGTCTGCTTCAACTCTGTCATAACCTTATCATGTCGCGTGAGGTGGCCTAGAATGATCACATGTTGCTCTTGCAAGACCTTTACCGCATCAACGACATGTTCCTCATCAGCATCATCGGGAGTTGTCTCCCGAACATGTCGAGGATATTACATGTCATGCACCGGTGTAGAACTATTCCCCTCATTATGGGTGTCACTGATTGAGTCCTCGATCATACCAGTAATAACGCACCGGATCCTATCGGAACTCTGAAGTTAAGCGTGCTTGGGCTAGAGTAGTACCAGGATGCGTGACCCCCTGGGAAGTCCTCGAAATGAGGTTGATCCCCTCAAATCTCGAGATTGTGCAAGTTGTTAATAGTGTTATCTGCCATTTTTATGATTTTCTAAGATAAAATAATCAAAACACATTAGTAAAAAAGGCAAGGATCAATTTAATTACACGGCTCTCTAGGCCCCACGTTGGGCGCCAAACTGTTTACCCGTAAAACGGTACAGTTGAATTTATACGTGATTTCTAGACAAATGAATTAATTTGATCCTGAAATAATTAAATAATCGAAGAATTATGCAGTACTTAGCCTTAGGATATAGACGAAACAGCATAAGCAACCGTTCGGGGAACAGCGCTTCCGGGCACAACAACGAAATCAAAAAGTAAGAAGATAATATTGTATTGAGTTTTTTATAGAATGTAGCATAAGTTTGTCAGGAAATTCGTTCCTTTTACAATGATAACTGAGCTCACTATTTACAGTTATATTTAGGGAAGGAGATCCTAGAATTGTGCCCTTCTCTAATATCAATTATGAGGGACATTGATGAGGATGTAACAGTGAACATAAATGTTAAATTTCATGTAACGGGTAATCTCTCTTAATGCCATAGAATATTCTCTATTAAATACTACCGGGCGAAGAGCATTTATCACATTTTTATGAGAGTTATTATTTCTGGTGACAAACGAAACAATTGTCGTTGGTATTTGGCTATCCCCTTCTTGGGTTCCACGTGTCCCTTTTTTGGACGATCACGTGTCATAGCATATTTTACTCTATACATATACAAACATGGTTATTGTACAAAAAAAAATATACTATCAATGTATGTTAATTTGTTATAACAGATAATTTGGATTATTTCCTGATTACTAGTTCTTTTATGCTTTAAGTATGTATAAGCTTAACTCAAGAAAATAGTATATGCGGCTATTGTTGTTTGGTACATCTCTGTATGGAGAGTTGCTAGAGTTTCTTTCTCTAAATAGGGAGAGAAAAAGAAATGCAGCAAAAGAGATTAGTAGTCAATTTGTGCATAGTCATAAATGACTGGGTGCCTTTTGCAAGTAAACTAGTATCAGTATCCGCGTCAAATTATGATTTGAATTATTTAAATTATAAGTAAATAACCTTAAAATTAAATCTTTTATGTAAAAATTATAAATAATTATTAGATATTAGTTAATAAGCATGACATGAAATTATTTTTCAGATCTCATAGTGGATAACATGTTATCTTTTTCTATACCGTAATTGTCACGACCCAAATTCCCCATCCACGGGATCGTGATGGCGCATAACACAATACTTACTAGGCAAGCCGATGCTAGAATTTGATTAGCTATTTTCCTTGAATTAATTAGTTAAACACAATAAGACAAATTTAAAGTAAATTAAATATACTGATTTCCAACGAATAACTTCAAAAATGAAATGATAAACAAATAAACAAATCGAGCCATGAACTAAATATATATAACCATACGTCTATCCAGGGTCTGGTGTCACAATTCATGAATTATTATGAATACTACACATAATAGGCTGAAAGAAATAATGTAACTGTTTCGAACATATGAAAAACAGTATCTAGAGAACTAAGAGAAGACTCCAGGAATCTGTGGACGCCGGCAGATCTACCTTGTGTCTCCAAAAGATGAATGCGGCTACTAAAATCTCCTAATGTTGGCCGGTACCTGGATCTGCACAAAAGAGTGCAGAGTGTAGTATCAGTACAACCGGCCCCATGTACTGAGTAAGTGCCGAGCCTAACCTCGACGAAGTAGTGACGAGGCTACGGCATGTCATTAACTACATAACATGTAAGAAACATATATAATAAAGAAAGAAAGAAATAATAACAATAATAAACTCGATAACCAGTAACTTGCACCAATAATAAAAGCAACTCAAATAACACTTTTCAAATATCAACTTATAAACAACTCTTCAAAATTTTCCAACTTTCGATTTAAATCACAATAAGATCAGAGTATGAAAACTTTTTAAATAAAACCAGAATTATTCCAAATCCTTATTTTCGAAAATCAGTAAAACATAAATATTCACCCTTATCACTCCTTGTTGCGGCGCGCAACTCGCTCTCACTTATCCACCCTTATTGCTCCTCCCTATATACATCACCCTTATTTCCCATGTTGCAGCGTGCAACCCGATCCCACATGTCCACCCTTATTACTCCTTGTTGCGGCATGTAACCCGCTCCCACCAAACATATCATATCAGTTTATGTATAAAAAACTTTCACAATTCAAGTCAATCCTTTCACAACATTTTTGTGTCAATAATTGTAAATAGAAGCTGTAAAACTCATAACTTCATAAATTATCATTTCATAACAAAGCCAACCGGAATTTATACACATATCGTAACACTGATATCCAGCTCAATCCTTATGTAATTTAACAAAATCAAAGAACAACCGATACTTCTGAAATACTTGAAGCAATACTTAACAATAAATTTACGAATACAAATAGCCACATAAACTTCAACGATCATGAAACAATTAAGCCCGGAAGAAAATAATTGGAAACCAGGGAAGGGATCATGTTTAACAGAAGATTTGGTGGTGCGTAGATACTCGTCGCCTCACCTATACACTACACGCATGCAAATTCACATAGCATTTAAGTTGGGGATTCATATTCCCTCAAGTCAAGGTTAAACCAAGCACGTACCTCAAATTTGCAGGTCACTCACTGCTCAATTATAGTTTTTCCTTTGAAATTCACCTCCAATACACTCGAATCTAATCATAATCAACTTAATATCATTAATTAATACTAAAGGAACTAACTTTACTGAAAATTATAATTTTTCCTAAGTTTTCTCAAAAAAAAGTTAAAACTCGACCCCGGGCCAGCTTGGTCAAAACTCAGGGTTCGGACAAAATTACGTTTACCCATTCACCCCCGAACCCGAATATGCAAATAGGTTTCGAAATCCTACCTCAATTCGAGGTCAAAACCCCATTTTAACAAAATTCCCTAATTCTACCCAAACCCTCAATTTTTACCATGAAAATTCTTGATTTTTGATTTAAAAGTGATGAAAAACAATGGGTAATTGAAAGAGTAAAGTTTAGAATTGATTACCAACACTTTAGGGTTGAAATTTGGGGAAGAAAATCGTCCTTAGGGCTTGGTAGTTCGAAAAATAGGAAGAAAAAGAGTTTTGTTTGTGTTAAACAATGTTTAAATATGACTAGGCAGGCTTTCATCGCGTTCGCGTGGGCCTGCCCGTGTTCGCATAGAGTCAGGCTTGTTGGCCTTCGCTTTCGCGGTCACTGGGCCGCGTTCAAGTAGAGGAAAGTCTGTTTCCCCTCCCCCAGGCCCATTACACTACGCGTTCGCGTGGACAAGACCACGTTCGCGTAGNACGTACTCGCATAGAACAAAAAGGGCCTATCCAATATTACTCTATGCGTTCGCGACTGGGTATATGAGAATGCGAAGAAGAAAAGGCTGGGCACCAGAAAACAGCAAAAACCAGCAAATTTTTAAGTGCAAAACACCCCGTGGCTTATCTGAAACTCACCCGAGCCCTCGGGGCTCCAAACCAAACATGAATGTAAGTCTAAAACCATCATACGGACTTGGTAGTGCGATCAAATCATGAAATTAATATGTAAAACTATGAAATAAACCTCTAAACTCATCATTTTCTCAAGAACACTTAAAGTTCACTATTTCCCAACCGGACATCCGAATCACGTCAAACAAACTCCGATTCTTACCAAATTTCACAAATAGGATGTAAACATCATAATGAACCTGTATAAAGCTCCGGAACCAAAATAAGGGCCCGATACCAACGGTTTCAAACATTAATTTATTTATTTATTTCATTAAAAATCCAGCAAAATAATTTCTTTCAAAAATTGATTTCTAAGGCTTGGGACCTCGGAATTCAGTTCCAGGCATACGCCCAATTCTCATATTTTACTGGGGACCTCCGGGGATCGTCGGAACACATATTCGGTTCTATTTACAAAAAATGTTGAACAAATTCAACTAGAACCAAGTTTTAAATTCCAAAAATTACTATTTCTCATATTTTCACGTAAAAGCTTTCTAGTTTCACGCTCGGACTGCGCATGCAAATCGAGGTAGTTAAATTTAATCTTTTTATGGCTAATAAGTCTAGAAAGAGGCTTATTTTATAAGATGGCCTTTTGGGTCATCACAATCTCCACATCTAAAACAAGTGTTCGTCCTCAAACGGACATAGAAAAATTACCTGAATTAGCAAACAAGTGTGGATATTTACTCTGCATGTCTGACTCGGACTCCCAAGTAGCTGCCTCAACGGGCTGACCCCTCCACTGAACTCGAACTGAAGGGTAACTCTTTGATCTCAACTGACAAACCTACCGGTCCAGAATGGCAACTGGCTCCTCCTCATAAGTTAAATCTTTGTCCAATTGGATAGAGCTGAAATCTAACATGTGGGATGGGTCACCATGATATTTTTGGAGCATAGACACGTGGAATACCGGATGAACTGAGGGTAACCCTGGAGTCAACACAAGTCTATAAGCTACCTCCCCCACTCTATCAAGAATATCAAATGGCACGATATACCTAGGGCTCAACTTGCCCTTCTTCCCAAATCTCATGACACCCTTCATGGGCGATACCCGAAGTAATACTCTCTCTCCAACCATGAATGCCACATCTCGAACCTTACGATCGGTGTAACTCTTTTGCCTAGACTGAGTTGCACGAAGTCGATCATGTATAATATTGACCTTATCTAAGGCCTCTTGAACTAAGTCTGTACCCAATAACCGAGCCTCTCCCGGCTCAAACCATCCAACTGGCGATCTGCACCGTCTACCATATAATGCATCATAAGGAGCCATCTGAATGCTTGACTGATAACTATTATTATAAGTAAACTCCTCTAACGGCAAGAATTTATCCCAAGAACCTCCAAATTCAATAACACAAGAGCGGAGCATATCCTCCAAAATCTGAATAGTATGCTCGAACTGCCCATCCGTCTGAGGATGAAATGTTGTGCTCAACTCAACTTGGGTACCCAACTCTCGCTGAACGACCCTTCAAAAGTGTGAGGTAAACTGCGTACCTCGATCATAAATGATATATACAGGAACACTGTAAAGACGAACAATCTCTCAAACATACATCTCTGCCAACCGCTCCGAAGTGTAAGTACTTGCCACTGGAATTAAATGTGCTGATTTTGTCAACCTATCCACAATAACCCAAACGGCATCGAACTTCCTCTGAGTCTGTGGGAGTCCAATAATGAAGTCCATAATGATACGCTCCCACTTCCACTCAGGGATCTCTATCTGCTGAAGTAAACCACAGGGTCTTACTATTTTACCTGTTGGCAATTCAAACAACGAGACACATAAGCAACAATATCCTTCTTCATCATTCGCCACTAATAGTGTTGTCGCAGGTCCTGGTACATTTTAGCAGCACCCGGGTTAATAGAATACTTAGAACTGAGCTTCTTCAAGAATCAACTCACGAAGGCCATCAACATTAGGCACACATATACGACTCTACATCCTCAAAACACCGTCATCTCCAACTGTAATCTTCTTGGAACCACCATGCCGAACTGTGTCCCTAAGGACAATCAAGTGTGGGTCATCATCCTGCCGATCTTTGATACTCTCGAACATGGTTGGAAGAGATATCCAACCTCACAAACTGATTAGCCAAAGTCTGAATATCTGAAGCTAACAGTCTCTCACCGACTGGAATAAATGCAAGGCTGCCCATACTTAATGCTTTCCTACTCAGTGCATCGGCCACTACATTGGCCTTTCCCGGATGATACAATATTGTGACATCATAGTCCTTCAACAACACTAACCATATCCTCTGCCTCAAATTAAGATCCTTTTGTTTGAACAAGTACTGGAGTCTATGATGATCCGTGTAAACCTCACATGGCATTCCATAAAGATAGTGCCTCCATATTTCAATGCATGAACAATGGTTGCCAACTCTAAGTCATGGACAGGATAATTTTTCTCATGAATCTTTAACTGACAAGACACATATGCTATCAGTCTGACCTCTTGCATCAAGATTTATCCCAACCTAACACAGGAAGCATCACAATATACCGTGAAAGATCCTGAACCTGATGGTAACACCAATACCGGTGCTGAAGTCAAGGCTGTCTTGAGCTTCTGGAAGCTCGTCGCACACTCATCCGACCATTTAAATGGGGCACCCTTCTGAATCAATCTATCATCGGGGCTGCTATAGTCGAGAACCCCTCCACAAAACTACGGTAGTATCCCGCCAAACCCAAGAAGCTCCTGATTTCCGTGGCTAAAGTGCGTCTAGGCCAGTTCTTGACTGCCTTTATATTTTTAGAATCTACATGAATACCTTCTGATGATAAAACGTCGCCCAAGAAAGCTACTGAATCTAACCAGAACTCACACTTTGAAAATTTTGCATACAACTGATTATCCCTCAAAGTCTGGAGTGCCATACGGAGGTGTTGTCATGCTCCTCCTGACTGCGAGAGTAAATAAGAATATCGTCAATGAACATAATTACGAAGGAATCCAGGTAAGGCTTGAAAACTCGATTCATCAAATCCATAAAGGTTGTTGGGGCATTGGTCAAGCCAAAAGACATCACCAAAAATTCATAGTGCCCATACCTTGTCTGAAAGGCTATTTTAGGAACATCGGACACCCTAATCTTCAACTGATGGTAGCCCAATCTCAAATCAATTTACGAAACACACTGGCACTCTGAAGTTGATCAAATAAATCATCAATTCTCGGCAATGGATACTTATTTTTTATAGTTACTTTATTCAACTGTCGATAATCTATACACATCCTCATTGATCCATCCTTCTTCTTTACGAACAAAACCAGCGCACCCCAGGGCGAGACACTAGGCTTGACAAAACCTTTATCAAGTAGGTCTTGCAAATGTTCTTTCAATTATTTATATTTTGGTGGGGCCATCTGGTATGGCGGAATAGAAATGGGCTGAGTGCCCGGAGCAATATCAATACAAAAATTGATACCCCTGTCGGGTGGCATCCCCGGCAGGTCTGCAGGAAACACTTCGGGAAACTCCCGAACAATAGGCACTGACTCTATTGAAGAAATCTCGGCATCAGAATCACGGATATAAGCCAATAAGCCAAACATCCTTTCTCAACCATGCGATGAGCCTTGGCATAATAAATCACTCTACTGGGAGAATAACTAGGAGTCTCTTTCCATTCTAACTGAGGCAATCCCGGAAAAGCTAAAGTAACTGTCTTGGCGTGACAGTCCAAGATGGCATAATAAGGTGACAACCAATTCATGCCCAATATGACATCAAAATTGACCATGTCAAGAAGCAAAAGGTCTACACTAGTTTCTAGACCTTCAATAATGACTATGCACGAAAGATAAACATGATATACAACAATAGCATCCCCCACCGGCGTAGATACATAAATAGGGACACTCAAAGAATCGCGGGGCACAACCAAATACGAGGCAAAATATGATGACACATAAGAATAAGTAGACCCCGAATCAAACAAAACTGAAGCATCTTTATTACAAACTGAAATGGTACATGTGATAACTGCATCGGAGGACTCCACCTCGGGTCTGGCTGGAAATGCATATAACCGGTGCTGGGCCCTACCACCTTGAACTGCGTCACCAGGAGGACCCCTGACAGGTGGTCCTCCACCTCTAATGGGTTGGCCTCCACCTCTATCATCCTGACCTCTACCTCTAACATTCTGACATCTACCTCTGACTATATGACCCTTACCCCTGGCTGGCTAGGCAAGTGGTGCTGCAGCTGGTGCTGGAACTATGGAACGAGAATTCTGGTGCTGAGGTTGATTACCCAAAAATTTCGGACAAGATCTCAAATGTGACCATATTAACCACACTCATAACAACCATCCTGATACTGAGACTAACTCTGACGAACCGGCTGACCACGATAATAACTCTGAAGATGAGATGCTCTGATCGGGGTTGATTGATAAGAATAAGGAAAGTAAGATCCACGACCACCTGAGGCACCATGGGAAGTCTGAAGTGATGAATTAAACAACATGGAAGAATGGCCTCTACCCTGAGTATCTCTGCCCAGACGAGGCACCACTGAATCTACCGGAATGGCGACGTCTCTTGTCTGACCCCTGACCTCCCATCCCGAGAACTGTCTCAACTCTCCTATCCACATTAGCCGCATCCTGAAATGAAATCTTTGTCCCTGTCTCCTTAGCCATATGCAACCTGATGGGCTGATCAAGTCCCTCAATAAATCATGTGACCCTCTCTCTCTCTCTCTGTGGGAAACAAGAGAATATCATGTCTAGCCTAATCCACAAAAAGAGTCTCATACTGGGTCACAGTCATGCTGCCCTGCTGAAGTCGCTCAAACTGACGACGCTTCTCTTCTCAAGTAGTAACAGGCAAAAACTTCTCCATAAAGAGATGAGAAAACTGATCACAAATCAAGGTAGGCAACCCAACTTGTCTAGTCATCAAATAATCCCTCCACCATTTCTTGGCGGAACCAGTCATCTTAAACGCAGCGAAGTCGACCCCATTAGTCTCCAAAATACCCATATTATGCCATACCTTATGGAAACTATCTAGATATTACTGAGGATCCTCTGAAGTAGCACCACTGAAGTGAATAGGGAAAAGCTTGATAAACCTGTCCAATCTCCACAAAGCATCGGTGGACATAGTTGCCTCATCAACGGGCGGCGCTGGAGCAATTGGCTGAATTACCCCAACTAGATTAGCTGCTGGGGTCCGAGCCTGAGGAGTAGTCTGATTAGGAGTGTGGATAACAGGAGTCTGAACCCCTCCTCCAGCCTGAGATACGGCTGCTGCAACAGGAGTGCTCCAGTCTGGGCCACACTCTCCATAATACCCACTAAACGGACCAAAGCATCCTGAAGCACCGGGGTAGCAATAAACCCCTCTAGAACCTGAGCTGGTCCAGCTGAAACGGTCTAAGCTGGAGCCCCCCCTCCCCCACATTAATCTCAATTTGGGGCTCCACAACTGGGGCTGCAGTATGAGCAACGGGCTAAGTTCCCCTGCATCGGCCTTTGACGTGGCCTCGTCCTTTGCTCCTAATAGGAGTTGTTGCTGCTGAAAGAGTGCATTGTTGGTTAGCGGAAGAAGAAGCACGTGTTCTCTCCATCTGCGAGAGAGTAGAAGAGTTCAATCAGTACTTGAGATACCAATAATTGCACCACAGAGTAGAAATAAAAATTGAGTTTGTTCCTAACTTCATAGCCTCTGTGAGATAAGAACAAAAGTGTCCCTGCCAATCCCTCAAACTCTATCAAGCTTGTTCGTGAATTGTGAGACCTATGCAACCTAATGCTCTGATACCAACTTGTCACAACCCAAATTCCCCACCCATGGGATCGTGATGGCGCCTAACACAATACTTGCTAGGCAACCCGATGTTAGAATTTGATTAAATATTTTCCTTTAATTAATTACTTAAACACAATAAGACAAATTTAAGGTAAATTGAATCTACAGATTTCCAACGAATAACTTCATAAATGAAATGATAAAAAAATAAATAAATCGAGCCATGAACTAAATATATATAACCATAAGTCTACCCAGAGTCTATTGTCACAATTCACGAACTACTACGAATACTACATATAATAGGCTGAAAGAAATAATGTAATTGTTTCGAACATAAGAAAAACAATATCTAGAAAACTAAGAGGACTCTAGGAATCTGCAGACACCGACACATCTACCTCGTGTCTACGAACGATGAATCCGGCTACTAAAATCTTTTAATGTTGGCCGGTACCTGGATCTGCACAAAAGAGTGTAGATTGTTGTATCAATACAATCGACCCCATGTACTGAGTAACTGTCGAGCCTAACCTCCACGAAGTAGTGACGAGGCTACAACGGGGCATTAACTACATAACTTGTAACAACATATATAATAAAGCAAGAAAAAAATAATAACAATAATAAAATCGATAACCAGTAACTTGCACCAATAATAAAAGCAAATCAGATAACTCTTTTCAAATATCAACTTATAAACAACATTTCAAATTTTTCCAACTTTCGATTTAAATCATTATAAGATCAGAGTTTGAAAACTATTTAAATAAAATCGAAATTATTCCAAATCCTTATTTGCAAAAATAAGTAAAAGATAAATATTCACCCTTATCGCTCCTTGTTGCGGCACGTAACCTGCTCCCACCTGTTCACCCTTATTGCTCCTCCCTATATATATCACCCTTATTTCTTCTATTGCGGCGTGCAACCCGATCCCACATGTCCACCTTTATTACTCCTTGTTGCGGCGTGCAATTCGCTCCCACCAGACATATCATATCAGTTTATTTATAAAAAAAAACTTTCACAATTCAGGCCAAGCCTTTCACAACATTTTTATATCAACAATTGTAAACAGAAGCTGTATAACTCATAACTTCATCAATTATCATTTCACAACAAAGCCAACCGGAATTTATACACATATCGTAACACTGATATCCAGCTCAATCCTTATGTAATTTAACAAAATCAAAGAACAACAGATACTTCCGAAATACTTGAAGCAATACTTAACAATAAATTTACGAATCCAAATAGCCACATAAACTTCAATGATCGGGGAAGGGATCATGTTTAACAGACAATTTTGTGGTGTATAGATATTCGTCACCTCACCTATACACCACACGCATGCAAATTCACATAGCATTTAAGTTGAGGATTCCTATTCCCTCAAGTCAAGGTTAAACCAAGCACTTACCTAATATTCGCAGGCCACTCACTGCTCAATCATAGCTTTTCCTTTGGAATTGACCTCCTATACACTTGAATCTAATCATAATTAATTTAGTATCATTAATTAATGCTAAAGGAGCTAACTTACTGAAAATTATAATTTTTCCTAAGTTTTCTAAAAAAAAGTAAAAATCCGACCCCGGGCTTGTTTAGCCCAAACTTGGGGTTCGGACCAAATTATGTTTACCCATTCACCCCCAAACCCGAATATGCAATGGGTTTTGAAATCCGACCTCAATTCGAGGTCAAAATCTCATTTTAACAAAATTCCCTATTTCTACCCAAATCCTCAATTTTTACCGTGAAAATTCTTGATTTTTAATTTAAAATGATGAAAAACATTGGGTAATTGAAAGAGTAAAATTTAGAATTGATTACTAAAACTTTGAGGATGAAATTTGGTGAAGAAAATCGTCCTTAGGGCTTGGTAGTTCGAAAAATAGGAAGAAAAAGAGTTTTGTCTGTGTTTAACAATGTTTAAATATGACTGGGCAACCCTTCATCGCGTTCGCGTAGGCCTGCCCGCGTTCTCATAGAGTCAGGCTTGTTGGACTTCGCATTCGCGGTCACTGGGCCGCGTTCGCGTAGAGGAAAGTCAGTTTCCCCTCCCCCAGGCCCGTCACACTATACATTCACGTGGACTAGACCGCGTTCGCGTAAGGTGTAATGACCTGACCGGTCATTTTGAGTTCTAGCGCGTTGTTCAGAACTTTGAGGCCCTAAGTAGCTTCACTTCAGGTATTATGACTTGCATGCGTGGTCGAAATTAAATTTCACGAAGTTCAGAGTTGTTTAGAAAGAAAATTCTCATTTGGGGAGTTTTAAGTTAGAAAAATTGACTAAAGTGTGATTATTAAGCAAACTATCTCGGAATCAGGATTTGAAGGTTCCAATAGATTTGTATGATGATTTAAGACTTGGGCATATGTCCGGATCGGGTTTTGGATGACTCGGGAGCATTTCGACGCCTATTAAGGAAGTTGACATTTTGGAAGAATTTCATAAATCTGGGTTGAGGTGTATTTCAATGTTATCGATGTCCGTTTGGGATTCCGAGTCTGGAAATAGATATGTATGGTGATTTTGGTATTGGGAGCGTGTTCGGAAGTGGAATTGGAGGTTCGTAGGTCATTTCGGCGTCATTTGGCGAAAGTTATAAAATAGAAGATTTTTTGAAAGTTTGACCGAGAGTTTGACTTTTTGATATTGGGGTCGGGTTCCAATTTCGGAAGTTGGAGAATATCCGTAATGTCGAATGTGACTTGTGTGGAAAATTTGAGGTCAATCGGACGTGATTTGGTAGGTTTCGGCATCGAATGTAGAAGTTTTAAGTTCTAAAGTTCATTAAGCTTGAATTGGGTTGTGATTCATGATTTCGACGTTGTTTGATTTCGACGTTGTTTGATGTGATTTGAGGTCTCGAGCGAGTTCGTATCATATTTTGGGAAAAATTGGTATAATTGGTAAAGGTCTCGAGGGCCTCGGGTGGATTTCGGAAGGTTAACAGAATGGATTTCGAACAAAGAAAGCTGCTGAAATTCTGTTGCAAAGTTATTCGCCAGAAAATTTTGCGTGGAGTCAACTTTGGAAGCTTATATATCTAAATCTATAAGAAATATGAAAATTTTCAAAACATAAAATTTTTAGCCCTTGCATTCTACTTTCCATAAAGATAAAACATTCATCATTTGAATATTTGTACAGAAAGTTATGATCGACTGAATGAAGGATGGTAAAGCTGTTTTTGCAATTTACCCAGAAATTTCTGATGCGAGGAGCCTACTTTGAAAACTTATACATCGAAATCTATAAGAAATCTGAAAGTTTGCAAAACATGAAAGTTGTAAACCTTTGATTCTAGTTTCCAGAAAGTTAACCTATTCATTATTTAGATATTTTTACAGAAATTTATGATCGATTGAATAGGGGTTGGTAAAGTTGTTTCTAGTGGACTTTTAGTTACGACTTTTAGTAACAAAAATGGACTTTTAGTGACGGATGGGGCAGAAACTTGAGGACCAAAAATGCTCATTTCCTTCATTTTCGTTTTGGATTTTCGGAGCATGGTTCTTGGGCGATTTTTGGGCGATTTTCACGGAAAAACATTGAGGTAAGTGTTCCTTATCCTATATTGATTATATTTCATGATTTCATACTCATTTACATCATGAATCCCTGAATTTATTGAAGAAAAATCTGATTTTTAGCAAATCTTCCAAAAAACAAAAATTAAAGATTTGAAAGCCAATCTGATGTCGGAATTCGATAATTTTTGCATGGTTGAACTCGTATCGAAATGGGTTGTCGGATTCCGAGATGCGGGCCCCACGGGCGATTTTTGAGTTAAATTTTGAATTTTAATCCGAAAAATTAGTAAATTCATATGAAATTAATTCCTACGATTTGTTTTGTGTATTTCGAATTGTTTATGACTAGAATTGAGGCTTTCGGACACGAATTCGCAAAGCAAAGGTTTATTGGGATCTTGAATTTGGTTGTGGAGCAAGGTATGTCTCCTTTCTAACCTTATAAGAGGAAATTGTCCCCATAGGTGAAATAATTAAATATGTGCTGCCCATTTGTGGGGGCTACGCACGCACGAGGTGACAGGAGTCCGTGCGTAGCTACTATTATTCTTATATCCGGGTAGTCTAGGACCCAAAAGCATGTTTTGTTTGCCATACTTGTAACTTTATTGATGAATTTGGAAACGATTAAACCTTATCGAACTTGGTAAATGAATTTTTGGAAAAGATTTAAATACTATCTTCGCGTCCATTAAAAGAGAATTTTATCACCTCCTTGGGTGATTGTTTTCCTGATAAAATGTGAATTTATTATGTGAATGTGTGTCTCTATGAGTACCTGAGTCGCATGTATGATTCGCGAGCAGGGTAACTCTATTATTTATATATTATCACGCCGCATGATTGATTCGTGAGCGGGGTAATAGATGCGTCTATGGTTCGAGTCGTTCGACCCTTCGGCAGTGCACGGTTTACATTTATCGTTGGTTCAAGCTGTTCGACCCTCGGTATTTTTTGCGCATGATATTTGCTGAATACTTTCTGAGATTTTTTTTTACTTTTTATTGGCCTTGAACTATAAGTTGTCAACTTAAATGGCGGAGATTTAAAGTTTGTAAATATGGAAGAAGTTGTTATTTCCAATCACTATTTGTTAATTATCTATGATATTCATGCTTAGTGTCACCCTTGATTTTATTAAAATTTACCTCTAGCAAGTGTCAAATTCGACCTCTGGTCACTACATCTTCGAGGTTAGGCGGGATACTCACTGGCTACACGTTGTTTTTGTACTCATACTACACTTGTTGTGCATTTTTGTTGCACAGGCACATGTATATCTAGTGGCCCTGCTTGACACAGTGGTATGACTAATATGGGGACTTAGGTGAGCTTCTCCTCTCGGGACGACCCGCAGCCAGCAGAGTCTCCTTCAAAGTATTGTGTTGTACTTTCTTACTATCCCATTTGTATTATGGACAATTTTTATATTTTATTTTACTTCCTAGTAAATGATCATGCACTTGTGACACCGAGTTCTGGGATGACTTTGGGATTTAATTATTATTTGAATTTAGTAAGACACAGTTATTTGCTCAGTAAAGTTCATTAATTATTATTTAATATAGTGAAAATAAATGGTTTCAGAATATTAAAAATAGAGATTCAATCAACTTTTAGTGTTGGCTTGCCTGACAGAGGTGTCCGGCTCCATCACGGCCTTATTGGATTACGGGTCGTGACAACGTGGTATCAGAGCACTAGGTTCGCAATGGTTTATTACAGCTAAGGGAAGAAGACATGAGTAGTAATTGAGCATAGGATTTGATAAATGTGTGCAAAGGTTGGCCTTATGGAATCAGGTTTAGGATTTGGAAAGATTCAGGATTTATGCTTAGTACAGAGGTAATTTGCAAGGGAAATTATTCAGTCGGGTGCTTTATTAAGATGAGTGTTCATGTGTCAGCGGAGCCTTGGAGTTGATTATATTCAGGACCAAGCCAGAGTGGGTGGTTCTCAACAACGGTCCTAGTGAATTCAAATGTTAAAATGCGGTGCTTAGGAATTTCAAGCCCGTGAATTTGCAGTGGATTATGAAAAGAGGCTTAGAACGTTCTATGATATCTTCGACTTGCAGTGTAGCATTTGGAGGAATGAGAGAAAAGGACTTCTGATTCGTAGAGGAATTATCGAAATGGGTGCATCAGTTGAGGAGGCGAGCATGCGCACAAGGAGAGTATGAGATGGTTGGGGTTTGAGAAAGCATGGTCTCATGGTACAAGGCCACTCGGGATGAGTGCGGATTGAGTTCGTTATGTGTTGAATGGAGTTACTTTTATTTCTGAGGAAATTAAGGATAATTAGGAGAAGTTAGGTTGGTTATCCATGGTTGAACTGGCATGATGGTGGTGGTGATCAATTCCTCCAGCTTGATCAAGCTATACATGTGATTTGTGACGGTACGTGCGAGGTTTGACGGCCGTTGTAATCGATTTTATTTGGAAGTATTCGAGTATTATGGAATGTTATGCGTAGGCGGATCCCGGAAGGGTTATGGCGGTTTACACCACTACTTGAGTATTCATATATTCTATAGTTATGAGGATTCGTTCGCGTGTTTTTATGGTTCTCTTAGAATGAGTAACGTAAAAAGTTTTTATGTGATGAAGTGTTCACCCTATTAGTGGTTCAGGAGTTGTAATGAAATTCTTGTGATATCACATATCGGCATGTTGGGCGCAGTGAACGGTATGAAATTTGAAAGGGAGGATCAGGGTTGCGGTTCGGTGTTGGCAAGGATGTCACGAGCTCGGATGAGCAGGAAAGGGATTTGAACGCATAGAGTAAGATGGTATTGTCTTCAGCGTCACCTGAGATTGATGATTTGTGAAGGAGGCCTTGAATCCTGGTTATGGATTCTTGGGTGGCATGGATGTGCAGACTTGCTACCTTGTGCGGGAGGTCGTGGAAGCATATCTCACGGGAAGACTGTACAAGTGAGGCATTGTAGTCACTCGATTGATTGAAGATTTAAACCGAGTAGGAAGAATGTGTAATATTGCTTATTTGAGAATTTATGTCTGGAGGGTGCTCGGTTCATTTGGTTGCGGAATATGGAAGTTGCTCTAGTTATGATGGTTGCTCTTGTGTCTTATGGACCCATGAAAGATTAATAGCCTAGTACGGTGCGATCAGAATCGGCTTGAGGTCTGTGGATGGATTTAAATATGAGTATGGGGCTCTATGTGAGCCAGATGTGTCCATTTCAGTATCGCGCTCCTCAGGGAGGAGTACTAGAATGTTTGATGTTATTTCGGCAGCTATTTCATGTAATACTATATTGTTCCATGTGAGTTCTGAACGACTTGTTAATTTTATTATGCTTTGAGATTTCGTGTAGTGATGGTATATGTGAACAGGATGGCTCATGAGATTCAGATCATATGTTGCACCTCAGTTGTGCTTGAGTTTTGTAGCTTATGTCGCTATATGTTCCCCCCAAGGTTGGTATTATGCCCTTAACATTGCTTGTGACCGATATTCGATATTTTGTACTTATGAGCATTTTAGCTTGGTGAGTACTTTCTAATAGATTGTTATGTGTAGATTGGGTGGCACACCGCCACGGGTATCATGGTTGGATCGGGTTACGCCGCCGCAACAGTGTGATGTTTAGTATGGTTTTATAAATCCTGTTTTTGTGAATCATGTTTCCCATTTTCCGAGGAAAGTTCATATCAGTGCGTGAGTTGAGTGGTCCCTTCCAGAGTTCAATGTCCTTATGTATCACGTTCGAGTTGGGGCTTATTAGCACATCGTGGCATCATATGAGATTTTGGCGGAGTCTGGGGTGACTTCTTGCTTAGGCAGCTTATACTGGGTTAGAAGAGATTAATGGATCTTGGATCAGTGCAAGTAGATCATATGAAGTGTATCAAAGAGAAAATTCCATTAATTGATTCAGCATGAGGTGATGGCTCTTGTTAGGAGTATAGACTTAATGATTTGTTGTCTCGGCAGTTGGTTATGGATTTTTTTATGCACATCTTCCGACATGGTGGTATTGTAAGAGTTGGAACAAGACTTATATATGTCATGAGGGGCATTATGAGCATCAGATTCAGGGAATGTCGGTTATTATGATCAGAGAATGTTACTTGGGTCATGTGAATGATGTGGTGCATGGTTTGGATTCAGCAAAGGTATGCAGTCATGTTCTGGTACATTGTGCGGTGATTGATATTGTGATTTATACTGGAAATAGTCCTGGTAGAGAATTCTGAGTATTGGAATTTGTCTCTAAGACTTATTTGGCTAAGTAAAAAAGGGAAATCTTCAGATTTGTTCGAGCTAATATGCTCAACTGGGTTGTGGTAGCACGAGTAGGTGCACGAGGTGTTAAACAGTGATTTGAGACAACTCCAGCGTAGTTCTTGGCACGTTCAAGGACGAACATATGTTTAAGTGGGAGAGAATGTAATGACTCGACCGGTCATTTTGAGTTCTAGCGCGTCGTTCAGCAGTTTGAGGCCCTGAGTAGCTTCACTTCAGGTATTATGACTTGCATGCGTGGTCAAAATTAAATTTCAGGAAGTTCAGAGTTGATTTAGAAAGAAAATTCTCATTTCGGGATCTTAAAGTTAGAAGAATTGACTTAAGTGTGATTATTAAGCAAACGATCTCGGAATCAGGATTTGAATGTTCCAACATATTTGTATGATGATTTTGGACTTGGGCGTATGTACGGATCGATTTTGAATGACTCGAGAGCGTTTCGACGCCTATTAAGGAAGTTGACATTTTGGAAGAATTTAATAAATATGGGTTGAGGTGTATTTCAATGTTATCAATGTCCGTTTGGGATTCCAAATTTGGAAATAGCTATGTATTGTGATTTTGGTATTGGGAGCGTGTTCGGAAGTGGAATTGGAGGTCTGTAGGTCATTTCGGGGTCATTTGGCGAAAGTTATAAAATAGAATTTTTTTTGAAAGTTTGGCCGAGAGTTTGACTTTTTGATATCGGGGTCAGATTCCAATTTCGGAAGTTGGAGTAGGTCCGTAATATCGAATGTGACTTGTGTGCAAAATTTAAGGTCAATCGGACGTAATTTGGTAGGTTTCGGTATCAATGTAGAAGTTTCAAGTTCTAAAGTTCATTAAGCTTGAATTGGGGTGCGACTCATGATTTCGGAGTTGTTTGATGTGATTTGAGGCCTCAAGCGAGTTCGTATCATGTTTTGGGAAAAGTTGGTATAATTGTTTAAGGTCCCAAGGGCCTCGGGTGGATTTCGGAAGGTTAACGGAATGGATTTCGAACAAAGAAAGCTGCTGAAATTTTCAGTTGCAGAAGTTGTTCGCCAGAAAATTTGTGATGCATGGAGTCGACTTTGGGAGCTTATATATCGAAATCTAAATTGCATTCTAGTTTTCAAAATAAACCATTCATTATTTAAATATTTTTACAGAAAGTTATAATCGACTGAATGAAGGATGGTAAAGCCGCTTTTGCAATTTCCCCAGAAACTTCTGATGCGAGGAACCTTCTTTGGAAGATTATATATCTAAATCTACAAGGAACCTGAAAGTTTGCAAAACATGAAAGTTTTCCTTTGATTCTAGTTTACAGAAACTTAAACTATTTATTATTTAGACATTTGTACAGAAAGTTATGATCGATTGAATAGGGGCTAGTAAAGATGTTTCTAGTGGACTTTTAGTGATGACTTTTAGTGACGAAAATGGACTTTTAGTGACGGATGGGGCAGAAACTTAAGGACCAAAAATGCTCATTTCCTTCATTTTCATTTTGGATTTTTGGAGCACGGTTCTTGGGCGATTTTTACGGGAAAACATTGGGGTAAGTGTTCCTTATCCTATATTGATTATATTTCATGATTCCATACTCATTTACATCATAAATCCATGAATTTATTGAAGAAAAATCTGATTTTTAGCAAATCTTCCAAAAACAAAAATTTAAAATTTGAAAGCCAATGTGATGTCGGAATTCGATAATTTTTGCATGGTTCAACTCGTATCGAAATGGGTTGTCGGATTATGTGAGTTTCGTCGGATTCCGAGACGCGGACTCCACGGGCAATTTTTGAGTTAAATTTCGGATTTCAATATGGAAAATTAGTAAATTCATATGAAATTAATTCCTACGATTTTTATTAAGTATTTCGAATTGTTTATGACTAGAATTGAGGCTTGCGGACATGGATTCGCAAAGCAAAGGTTTATTGGGATCTTGAATTTTGTTGTGGAGCGAGGTAAGTCTCCTTTCTAACCTTATAAGAAGAATTGTCCCCATAGGTGAAATAATTAAATACGTGCTGCTATTTGTGGGGGATACGTACGCACGAGGTGACGGGAGTCCGTGCGTAGCTACTATTATGCTTATATCTGGGTAGTCTAGGACCCAAAAGCATGTTTTTTTTGTCATACTTGTAACTTTATTGATGAATTTGGAAATGATTAAACCTTATCGAACTTGGTAAATGAATTTCTGGAAAAGATTTAAATATTATCTTCACGTCCATTAAAAGAGAATTTTATCACCTCCTTGGGTGATTGTTTTCCTAATAAATTGTGAATTTATTGTGTGAATGTGTGTCTCTATGAGTACCTGAGTCGCATTGTAATGACCTTGTCCGTTGTTACGTAGAACCAGCATTATAATTGTTTTTATTTACTTTCCATAGGTTGGTTATTCTGCTATTGATGTGTTCGAGTCGATAGGCTTGAAATCGAATGGTTGTAGTGAGAGTTCAGTCATTTAGCCTTTAAAGATAGCCTTATAATGGGAAAAGTCAACTGAGAGTTGACTTATTGGGAAACGACCTCGGAATGCGGGTTTTATGGCTCAGATAGCTTCGTTAGGTGATTTGGGACTTAGGAGTGTGTTCGGAATATTTTTGTGATGTCCGGTGTAGAATTAGGCTTGAATTGGCGAAAGTTAGTTTTTGGCGATTTCCGGTTGGCAGTGGAAAATAGGCTATCGGAGTCGAAATGGAATTCCAATAGTTGGAACAGGTTCTTAATGTCATTCTGGATATGTTTGCAAAATTTCAGGTCAAACGGAGTTTTTTTTGGTAGTTTCTGGATCGTTCGTGGAATTTAGAAAATTCAAAGTTCATAGGCTTGAATTCGACGTGTTTTTGGGGTTTTCATGTTATGTTTGATGTTTCGAAGGCTCGACTAAGTTTTAATGATCATATATGATGCGTTGGTATGTTTGGTTGGGGTCCCGAGAGGCTCGGGATGGTTTCGGGTGGTTAACGGGGAGTTCGGAATGGTTTTGATATTGCTGATGTTGCTGTTACTGGTGTTTTCGCACATGCGGATGGGGAGCCGTAGGTGCGGTTTCCGCAGGGGCGGACATGGCACCACAGGTGCGGAAGTTCGGCTGAGTGAGAAGAATCCGCAGGTGCGAGTTAATTGTCGCCCCTGCGAGGCCGCAGGTGTGGGAGGTCAATCGCAAATGCGAAAGTTGAGGTCCTTGGGGTTTTTCGCAGATGCGCACCTGGGATCCGCAGATGCAGTTCCTCAGGTGCGAGTAAGTGGTCGCAGGTGCGGAACCACTGCACAGAAAGTACAAAAGCGTGCTTTCGCGAATTTTAGCCATCTTTCTCAATATTTCATCTAGGTTTGAAGCATTTTGAAGGGTATTGAAGAGGGGATTCGATAGTTCTTCATTAAGGTAAGGTTTTTGGACTCTAAACTCGTTTATATGTGATTAAAGGTCGGATTTATGGTTGAAAATTAGGGAAAAATCAGTGAAATTAGGCTATTAGGGCTTGGGATTAAGAGCCTTTAAAATGGGGATTTGAGGGGTCATTTGGACTCCGAATTCAGTTTTCTTGGTATGTATAGACTCGTGGGAGGATGAGGTTTCTTGTGGTATAAATTTTATTAAGTTCCAAGACGTGGGCCCGGTGGTCGGGTTTGACCAATTTCGGGATTTTTGAGTATTTTTGATACATTTCGATTGGGATTAGTTCCTTAGCATACTATAATGATATACATCTGATTGTTGGTAGATTTGGAGCACTCCGAGGCCGAATTTAGAGGCAAGGGCACTGCGGAGTAGTATATTAGCTGGTTTTGAGTTAAGCAACGCTTCCAAACTTGGAACTGAGGGTTTGAAACCCCAAACTATTTGATATTTGATGTTAATTAAGGTGATGCACTTGCCAAGTGACGGGCATGCGGGCGTACACCGAATATTTGTAACCTGGATCATTCCATGGCACTGTCTAATGGTTACCTCAGGTTGATATTTGTACTGTAAAGGTGGCATTTACATTGAACGCAATAGAAATCATGCTAAGTATAAATGTTAAGGCTCCACGCCGATATGTTCAGACCGGAACGGTCGATTATTGCTGTCTCCATTTATGATTATTGTTTTCATGTACTCAGTGCTGTTGTAGTATATGTTTCATGCCTTAGTCTCGTAAGTTGCTAGTTTATTCTATATTATCATTGTTTTGGGCTAATTTTCATATGTTAGAGCATTGTGAGTGAGACTGGAAGGTACTGACTGAGTGAGGATTGAAGCCTGGTTTTGAGACAGTTATGAGGTCGGACTGCACACTGCAGCGACCCTGGAATTATGCTTTCGTTGGCTTGATATAGCGTTTGGGCTGATAGGAGCCCCTCCGGAGTCTTTACACCCCTAGTGAGCGCACAGATATTGAGGGACGGATCTTCCCTGGACATGGATCTTGTCCGAGTATTATGTTCCTGAGATGGACCTTCTCCGTGGGGCTTATGTTCCGGAGATAGATCTTCTCTGTGGGGGCTAGATCGGCCTTTTTCCTCAATACTAGGTGACTGTGTCACTCGTGTTTATGTAATATCTGGGATGGACTTTCCCTGGGCCAAAAGGCCGTATTCTAGTACTGAGTGGACCACCTTATGAGAGTTGGATTACTGAGTACACATCTTTCTTGATTCTATATGAACTCATGCTAGTATGTAGGGCTACAGTCACAAATTGATGCATCTTGTTTATTTTCTATTATATTACTGTCATGTCCAAGTTATATACCGTTGTTCGAATTATTGGAGGTTTAGTTCATCACTACCTCTCAGCCCGTAGTTTGGTTTCGTTACTACTGAGTTGGTGTACTCACGTTACCCCCTAAACCTTGTGTGCAGATCCAGGTATAGCGGGATTCAGCTCTGGTCAGTGAGTAGCAGCAGTTTTATCAGAGTTGACGAGGTAGAAGCTGGCGATCGTGATATCGTCTTCTCTTCCTTCTCTACCTGTCGTATTTATTTTCAGACTATGTTGATCATTCCTTTTTGGTCGTATTAATTACTAGTAGCTCATGACTGTGTGACACTGGATCCGGGGTTTGTAGGATTTGGGTTTTGATTTTCATAAAATTGTTTTCCAATTTCTGATTTATTATTATTATTTTCTAGAGACTTGTTAAGAAGGATATTTTATTGGTAATTGCATTTATCTTAGACAAAATGGGTGGCTTTCCTGGTTCCACGATAGGCGCCATCGCGACTCCGGAATTGGGTCGTGACAAGATGGTATCAGAGCGCTAGGTTAAATAGGTCTCACCAATCATGAGCAGGTTTAGTAGAGTCTTGTAGATCGGTGCGGAGACGTCTGTACTTATCTTCAAAAGGCTGCAGAATCTTTAGGAAAAATCTCACATTCTCGAGCTCTTGTCGTGCGAATCCATTGATTCAACCTGAAGCGTAATTCTTTGAACTCTTTTCATGTATTCAACGCGCACGTGAGTGCTCGGTATCAGTCGCGCATCGACGGTTTGTGACTTCCATGAATGGGATGTGATTTTACCATGCTTGGGGCCAGTCTGGAGGAGTTGAGGCCGGATTTTTGTCTTTAGCTTGAGTGCCGAGATTTCATTTGTGTGAGCATATGTATTGGGGACTTATATGCCCGTTGGTGTCCTTATTGACGAGACTTGGTGACTAGACGACCAGGTGGTGCGTGTGATTTGAGAGTGAGATGTGTTTATATTGCTTGATTGGGACAAAAAGGGAGTGGCCGGATATGTAGCGAGGACGTTGAGTGTTTGACTTCTGTTGGAGTTGGCATATGGCCTCGAGTCGTGAGTGTAGAGGAATACCTCTTATGTTGTTTTGTAGCAAGTTCTCTTTTACCAGTAATTGATATATGTTGCAATTTGAGTTTAGATCACTTGTGAGAGTTGGCACGGCTATTGCAATGGTGAATACGAGGTTGGAGATGATTTGGGATGTTTAATGGTTTGAGTTATGTATGAGCTTATGAAGGATTTAGTTGAATCCCACTGTGGTATTGTGGCAGTGATAGCGTATGGGCATTGTGAGTTGTTGTTTGTTTTGATCTATGGCTTTGATCCAAGTGCGGTGAGTTGGGATTGATAATTGTGGTATTATGGCAAGAAGAAGTATCAATTCGAAGGTAAGTCAGAAGGAACTCGAATAAATAGGACAACTTGGTAGTAGGTCGGATCGGGATAATAAGGGATATGGTTAGTTCTTTGGGTGTTTATAAGGTAATGAGTTGTTACGGGTGTTTATTAGAAATTCTCTTGGAATTTGGTGTCATGCGTAGCTTGGTTGAGTTAGAAGGATTCAGTCATGACGATTTGGTGTTGTACAAGTGTGATTCGGGAGTTCTTGATGGTTTCTACCACGGTTGGAGATGTATATTTCTATGGGCGTGAGGGCCAAGTGATGTATAGTGATTTTGCCTCTAGATGGGATCGAATGGAAATTTCTTGGCTAGTTGGGTACGTAGTTGTTGTGGCTAGGAAGGGAGCATGAGGTTCTCATATTTATCATAGGAGTGCATGGAGTATGCGGTATTTTGTGTATGGTGGAGAGTGGCATATGTGAGGTCACAGTTCAGTTCTGGAAGGAAGGTCAGAAGTGGCAGCTTCAAATGATTAGGTAAAGGATATCACTATTGGGTGGCTGGATGAGAGTATACATTCATAAAGGGTAATGTGTTCAAGGCAATGTGTTTGAATAAGGGTGCTTCATTGGTGTTATGACGCTCTTTCGTTGGATCGACTGCTGATATTCAAGGTTTTTTGATGGCACAGATGAATTATGGGGGTATCCCTCGTGGAATATAAAGTAGTAGGGGCGTGTTATATAATTGAGTGGTGGAATTGGGATCAGATATGGTAATTGGTGCGCCTCATGGGTTTGAGATTGAGAGTTTTCATGGACTGATTATTTTGTAGTTGTGAACTACAAGGATGCGAGCAAAGCTAGTCAGGTAATAGTATATGTCATGATTCAGTCATTATGAACGTTCGAGGAGTTGTGATTGTTGGTTATATATGTGCATAGGGTGTAGTTCTATCGGGGCTTTATAGCGAGATTTGAGTAGGGCAAGTAAGTAGTTGTTGCAGGATTGAGACGTGTTGGTTATGTTCTTTCTGGTTCTGGTGGCATGGTATCGTCCAATTTCCCCCGTGGTTATGGAAATGCACTTTGAGTAATCGATGTCAAATTTCGCATGGGTATTGATTTTGAACAAGGTGGCTTGGAATGTGTCATGTGGTCTAGTTGTTGGATGGGATCACGCTCTGCAGCTCAGTTAGGTAGAGGTATGATCCTTGGTGTCGGATTTGTGTGATATGGTTTCACGATGTGTATCAGGCTTTTAGCGTGATGTGGTAATGGTAGGTGTTAGTGACAGGATAGCCCTCTCATGTGAGTATTCTTTATTTAATGAATTGAGCTCTTGGTATGTGGTTATTGAGTGCACAAGTTGCAGAAGTTATGGCTCTGGATGGTATTGATACTGATCGGGCGAATGGTTGCTGGTTTATACGTGTTTCATTCATCACCGGCAGTATATGGAAGTGTTAGAAAGAGTCATGGTTTGATAAGAGGGTATGAACCGGTATTTAGTTGTTTGAACAACTATTGTGGTTAGGAGTTATCGCTATGAGTGGTTGAGCCACGCGGTATATTATGTGATTTCATCTTGGGTTACGGATCTGGGTTTGATACAACGTGTTCAGACTATTTCAGCTTATAGTCGTGGAAATTTGAACTTGTAAATTATTTCAGAAGTGGAAACTTGGTGTTAAGGGTTATGGGTCAGGATTTGATAATGAAATTTCAGTTATGTTGTGCTATCGGATGTAGATGGGGTAGGGTGACATGGGATCACTGATGCGTGGCTAGAATTCATGGTTTAACACGTTATATGTCTTACATTTTATGTGCGTTAATGATAAAAATACACTTTTTATGTGCATAATGGATTCTATTTCATGTGTAGGTGCATTGGAGATCGAAACCGAGCTAAATGGATGCATGAACGTTGAAAATACGCTCAAGAGTCGAAAAGGAGTGACCCGGGCTATAGCCGGGCGTTTTGGCCTCAAAGCCAGGCCAACCCGGGCATTAGTGGGGCGTTTGGCCCCTAAAGCCAGGGTCATCCTGGCGTTAGTGGGGCGTTAGACCCCTAAAGCCAGGTCTGCCCTGGCGATAAGGGGGCGTTTGGGGCTTAACGCCTGGGTCCCTGTCCGGTCAATTCCGAGTTTTAAAGGTTTTAAGTGCTTCCCGGTTGGAATAGAAGTCCCCTACATGGCTAGGGTTTATCCCAAACATATAAATAGACCCAAAAACACAACTTGAAAGGGATTCAATTAGAGACAAGAGACGCCTGTGGAATACGGCTCAGAGAAGCAAAACATTGATTTTTACATCTTTTATTCATTACTTTGTAGTTTAATTATGCAAGTTATTTTGGATTTGATTCTTATGAACATGTTTAGCTAANTAGATTTATGGTAGGTAGAGTGTTCATAATTGATAGAGACAACTAATCAAGCTATATGAAGTATACGAGAAGTAAGTTCACCGACGGGGGAAACCATAACCTTAGACCTTTATTACAATTGTTTACACCTTATTGTAGTTAATCTTTAGTTTTAATATTTTCATTCGGTTGTAGTAGGTTAAACAACACCAAGTGAAAGTTTAGTATTCTGACAGCTTGCTTGATACGTTAACTCCCTGTGGGATCGACTCTTGGAATAATACCCCGGATTATATTTGCAACGCCCGCTTACTCTTTTATTAGAAATAGTTGAGCGTGATCAAATTTTGGCGTCGTTTCCGGGGAATTTAACGGTATTATCAATTGAGTTGGAAGAAATACAAAATTCTGAAATATAGTCACTTTTCTTTAAAATTTTTATTTTTTTCATTGAAATTTTAACGTTTGCTAACGTGTTGCAGGTGCATGCCTAGAAACTCATCGAGGACTGGTGAAGTATTTGAAACCTTATCAGACCCCGAAAAAGTTTTCAAGGCCCTAAACCGGACCAACAGGAAAAGCAAACATCAACCACAAATTGAACAAATTGAAACCAACATGGAAGATCCACACAACCGGAACAATAATGGGGATGATGTGGTAGACCCAGTCTCTCAAATAGGGGCAGAGGCTCCCTTATATGACTGGGCACAACCCACAGCTGAGAATTTGGCCACTGCGATACTAGTCCCTCAAATACAAGTCGAGTCCTTCCAGATAACAAAACATATGCTGCACTTTTTGCAGAACAAGGGACTATTCTCAGGGTCATACATCGAAGACCCCCAACAACATTTGAAAAACTTCCTGCCAATTTGAAAAACACAGAGGCAGCCAAACGTCACTCAGGAGGCAATAAAACTGTTATTGTTTCCATTTTCGGTGACTGGCGCTGCCCAGACTTGGCTAAACTCACTACCTATCATTCCATTACCACATGGGAGGAGTTAGTCAAACAGTTCGTGAACAAGTTTCATCCACCCAACAAGACTGCTCAACAAATTGATGTAATTTTGAGCTTCAGACAGAAACCAGTTGAAACACTGCAAAAGACATGGGAACGATTTAAGGGGATGCTGGTTATCTGTCCACATCATGGTATTCCAGAGCAAATGTCGGGGCAGCGTTTTTATATGGGTTTGGTTGATACTGTTAAAGCAAATGTTGATGTTTCGGCTGGTGGAGCATTCTTGAGCAAAACGTGGAGAGAAAGTCAATCTTACTTGATAAAATGGCACAGAATTCAGGATGGACAATAAGGAATGCACCCATTACCCCTGTAGTTCACTCAGTGCCATTCGATCCATCTAATTCTATTGCAGAGAACATGGCCATCTTGATAACACAGATGAGTATACTTACTAAGAAGGTGGAAGAATCAGGAAAAAAGCAGCAGGTACACATCGTAGACACAACCAATGGGAGCTTATGCACATATTACATTAGTCAACCACTTGGTAATCACTGGAATGCAGAATGTCATCACCCTCCTTATCCAGAAAATATGAATTATGTGTCGAATTATGGAAACCAGAGACAGGGGGCAGAACTGGGGTCAGCAAACTCAACCATATAGACCACCCCACCAACAGCAGAACAGTGGAAATATGGGTGTCAGGGGAAAACAAGGTAATGCAGCACCGTATCAGAGACCACAAGGTTATAACTATCAGAATCAACAACACGCATACTACCCTCCTCAGCATCAACAGGGGGGAAAGCAAGAATATGGGTTTTCCAGGTTAGAAACTATGATACAGCAGGTTATTGGGTCAAATGCCAAAATCAGTGAGAGAGTAGATGTACATGATGCAGCTATTAAAAATATTGAGGTACAGTTGGGCCAGATATATATGGCAGTGAACAATCGTCCTCCTGGAACTTTACCTGCAGATACTCAGGTAAATCCTATGGACCGGGGCCCAAGGCAGCTGATGGCAGTGACTCTCCGCAGTGGCAGAGACTTAAACTTGGAAATGGAGAGAGCTCGTGAAAGAAGACAGGCTGAGACGTTGGTACCCATGCCGATTAAACTTGATGATTCAACAAACTTGACCAAGGTAACAGTGCAACCTACTGAAGGAGAACCCAGTGCACAGAGTGAGACTGAAAAAGAAGTGGAGATAGCCCAGAAGCCGGTAGTTGAGGTGGTGGCTGAGAAAGAAAAGTCCCAAATCACTGGGAAAAAGAGACCGCCAGCTCCATTCCCTCAGAGGCTGGCCAAATACCAAAAGGATGAACAGTACAAAAAGTTCTTGGACATGCTAAAGCAAATACAGGTAAATATCCCATTGATTGATGCGTTGAAGGAAATGCCTGGTTACGCTAAACTTATGAAGGACTTGATGTCCAGAAAAGTTGACTTCCAAGATCTGGCTACTGTCACCCTTACTCAGACTTGTAGTGCGGTGGTGACGCGCCCTATTGCTGAAAAGTTGTCTGACCTAGGGAGTTTTACAATTCCTTGTACAATTGGCAACTTAGCTTTCACCAAAGCTCTATGTGACTTGGGGGCCAGCATTAATCTGATACCGCTGGCCATATATAAAAGTCTGGGGATTGGTAGAGCCAGGCCCACCTCCATGTTGCTGCAACTTGCTGATAGAACGGTGAAGAGACCGTCGGGTATTCTGGATGATGTATTGGAGCAAGTGGGGAAGTTTTTATTTCCTGCTGATTTTGCGATATTAGACTGCAAAATGGATGAGGAAATTCCCATAATCTTGGGAAGGCCATTTTCGGCCACAGGCAGAGCCCTTATCGATTGTGAGACTGGTGAACTTAAGATGAGGCTCAATGATGAAGAAATCACTTTCAACGTGCAGAAGTCTATGAGGCGACCTAGTGAGTTTGCCAACTGCTCTCTTATTGATGCTGTGAATGTGATCCCAGAAAAAGATTATGCATCCCTGACTGTTGGGGACCCTTTGGATGAATGTTTGATGAATTTAGATGATATGAATGGTGAAGAACTGGCAGATTGGGTGTTAGCACTTGAGCAAAAAGGGGTATGGCCAAAGGCTCTCGAGTTTGAGTCACTATACGTAGAGGAAAGAGAGAACCCGCCGGCCAGGCCATCTATTGAAGAACCACCTAGGTTGGAACTGAAATCGGAGGATGCTGATGTGGTAGAAAAGATACTAGAGTTAACCAAGGACATCGATGATACATACTTTGTTGAATCTAGTATCATTATTGTTGAGGATGTTGGTACACACTCCAACTATTTTTTCACATTGTATTGGGATGATGATATGAAAATAGAGTTATCCGAACCATCTGATGAGTTGAGGGATAAAGAACAAGATGCCTACATTCTGGAATTCTTCTTGCCAGAAAGTAGGGAGTACACATTTCGTCGAAAGGCCAAGAAGCGCAGATTACTACATTGTTTTATTGGGCCAGGCAGATTTGTTCCACCACCCCAGGAGCATGATCATAGAGCAGATTCAAAACTTGGGATCCAATTCATAAGTTCAAAGTGGAGGCATAAATTGACTCAAGCGGAGGCTTGAAAGATCAAGGGAAGCAAAACTAATGGAAAGGATGGCGAAGCTACTTGGATCAGGGAGTTTCTTGCACCTTACTTTTATTTCTTGTTTTGTCTATATGTGATGCACTGAGGACACTGCATGATTTAAGTGTGGGGTGTTGTACATATTTGTTGTGATTTATTGTTTAGTGTTCTTTATTGTTAGTAGTTTTATCTCTTATTGTTTAGTGTGCTTTCTTGTTAGTAGTTTTAGAATTTATTGTTAGTAAGTTTTTCTTTTAGGTAGAACAAAAGTTTTTCTTTTAGGTAGAACAAAACAGAAAAAAAAATTAGAAATATGTGGACTCTTCCCGACGATGGATCTCTTAGACAGTTCTCTTGAGGGAAGTAAGTCTAAAGAAAATACCAAAAAAAAATTTGTTTTAGGTAATGTAGTAATTCCCCCTTGGTTTTTCTTTGGACCACGGTTCTTTTTCAAGAGTTTTTAATTGAACTGGGTGTAGGTAGTTTTTAATTTTGAGGAGTAGGAATCACATGGTTGAGGGCTTAATAGTAGCAATATCTCGAAACGGGTTAATGCCTTGAGAATAGTCAGTACTTTGGTTGTGACGCTTAGGCTCAATTTTTTGACTCCAGGATAAATACCTTAAATAGGAATTCTTAAAATTTGCTTAACTACTTTGATTGGAGTGTCGTGATAGATCCAATCCTGAGTGAGTTATGTGCCAAGTGTGTGTGAGGTTTGTATGTTATTCTATGCATTGCATTTGATGTCTAGAACTTGCCCCGTGTGTGTGCAAAGCGAAATAGAAGTTTTATTCAGTCTTGGAAGTGATATAGGCATTTCTTTGTTGAGCCAGTTATATATATTTTACCCACCTAATTGTTATGTATCGTAGTTAACCCCGTTGAGCCTATAATCCTGTTTCTTTGGCAACCACATTACAAGCCATACCCCTTTGTTTGAATCGATCATATATTTGAACCTTGTCACTTCTCTAAGCACTAAAAAAGTGATGAAATATGGAAAAGTTAAAGTGTGGGGTGGTAGGTTGGTTTTTGAGGGGAATAATTGAAATAAGGAGAAAGGTGCACTGTTTGAAAAAGTAAGAGTCACTTGAGGAAAAACAAGAAAAAAAAAAGAAGAAAAAAAAATAAATAAAATAAACAGTTGTATTGTTGTGAAAGAAAAATATATGTGGTGACTCTCAATGTAATCGTGCTTAAAGAAGTATGAGGTAATAACATTGATGTAAAGGTGGAGTTTGGCTTAATATAAGTTTTAGGTTGAATGCAAAAGTATATGTATTAATGTGCTTAGGGAGGTGTAATCACTCTTATATCCAAATGTATCCTATCCGTCCCGCAGCCTACATTACAACCAAATAAAGTCCTACTTGATCATAGACTGAACGAACTCGATTAGTAGAGTAGTACACTACGGGCAAGCCTATGGTGCATCTTTTGTGGCATATGAAT
>ML311330.1:0-49016 GCA_005239505.1 Nicotiana paniculata
GGTAGGAGCAGTGGCAGTGGGGGGTGGGGGTGGGGGTGGGAATATGTTATATCTAAGTTGATTTTAATGATGCAAAATAATGAATTATTCCTTATGTGCAAAAACATTCTTTAACAATGAAAAGGAAGCATCAAAGAATCAAGACGGAAAAGGAAGGAGTAGCGGAAAATCAAAGGCAAAATCAATCAAGGATTTGTCATGAGATCAAGGAAGGTATTAGAGGAAGGACCTCAATTAGAGGAAATCAAAGGCACCAATTTATTCACTAAGATTCCTCCATGTAAGGATTTCAATCGAAGCCGAAATCAAGGGATTTGATCTGATATTCTGAATAACGAAAATATCCACTCAACAATGGAAGAATCCAATCAAGACCACAAGTCAACGCAAATCAACAGAAGAATTATTCTATTATTGGAAAGAACCAATCCACGATTCCAATCTGAGATCAACTCTCTTGGGTTTGCAATCCCTCAAGATTCACAAGTCATGAAGGCCTCACGAAGTATAAATACTCATTGCACCAGTTTGGAACGAATATTTGATCGAATCACTATCACTCTTTTTGTTCTACTTCATACAAGCATTGTATTCCACTCTAGATCTACTATGTAACTATGGAGAGAAGAAAGAGAGAAAAATCACTGGTGAGACATTATATCAGAAGTGAGAAGAAACATAGTGACTAAGCTGTTGGTGTAAAACTACATTAACTCTCTTGTATTGAGATACTTCAAATACTGAAAAAGAACACTCTTGCAACCCAAGGGAACTGGACATAGGATTCACATTGAATCCAAACCAGTATAAAATTTTTGGTGTCTTTAATTCCCGCATTTTATTTCTGCTTTATATTCAGTTCTTATAGTCAGTCGACTAATTGGTAAACTAGCGAACTACTTAGGATATAAAAAGAAAATTTGATCATTCAACCCCCTCTTGTACTTTCAATTGGTATCAGAGCAGGTCTCACACGTTTATCTTTTGCTTAATAGCTAGTGAGAAAAGATCATGTCAAACCAAGTAACAATTGGAGCACTTTTTCAAGAAAGGACATCGCAAGTAAAGCCACCATATTATAATGGAAAATACTTCTCTCGCTGGAAAGTGTGCTTGAAAATTTATGAAAAGTCCTATGATGTCAAAGTATGACGTACTATCAAAAAGAAAAATTATCCACTGCCAGCAGTAGCTCAACCACCCCCTGATCTTAAAGATATAGATGAGTAAACAGATGAGCAAATGATTGTCGCTCAAGTCAATGCTAAGGCATGAAACTTGCTTTATAATCCTTTAAATGGAGAAGAGTATGAGAAAATTTCAAGTTGTGATACCACTACGGAAATGTGGGACAAACTGGAAGTTACCTATGAAGGAACCAATAAAGTGAAAGAGACTCGAATAAACCTACTGGTTCATGATTATGAACTCTGCCAGATGAAAGAAGAATAATCCATTAAGGAGATGTTTGCAAGATTCAGCAAAATCATTAGCGATCTGAAAGCCTTTCAAAATACGAGTAAGGGACGGGGAGAGGGAGGCTCTCGAAACCAAACGAGACTAGAAAGAACATGGGAATTAGCACCATTCATATGAGTGCTTTTGTCTCTTNGCTCTGGAGAGCATTTTTCTTGGTTTGGTAAACCTTACTCAAGTAGTGATCAAGTTCGAAAAATTCTGAGAAGTTTTCCTATCACATGGCAGACAAAAGTAATTGCACCTGAATCTCAAGATTTAGACAAACTTTCATATGATGAACTATGAGGAGATCTTATAGCATTTGAGAAAACTCATCTTAAGAAAAGGTGTCCAGAAGAAAAGAAGAAAACATTTCCTTCAAAACTACAACTGAAGGACATGAAAATGATATTGATGATGATGCAGAAACTCTTGATGAAAAAATTTCCATGGTGTCAAGAAACATGAATGGACTGATGAGAAGATACAAAAACACAAAAAGGGAAGGATGCCATCCAGACGAACCAGGCAATACAATGAACAAGAAAAAAATGACAGAAAGTACTTTGAATGTGGAAGGTATGGCCATGTTCTAACTGAATGCCCAAATCTTAAAAGAAAAGTCTCTAGATAGTTCAATAAAACTAAATTCTTCGGAAGCTGGGGTGATGAAGGTAGCTCAACATGAAGAAATAGCAAACATGTGCTTCATGACTATTTTGAAAAATAATATGAACAAATGTTCTGGCAGCTAGACTGATGAAGATGCATCAGACGATGAATGCAAAGAAGACAGTGAAAATTGTTTTATAGCACGTGGTGAAACAAACGAGGTAAGACCCTATATACCCTAAAGGAGTCTCAAAAATTATTAAATGAATTAAAGAGACTTAATAGGGAAAAGAAGGACTGGCAGCTTAAATATGCTTCAAAATGAAGTTCAGGAATTGCAAATGCAACTTAATGACATACGAAAATCCACCAGTCACAATTCTGTCAAGTTTAACCCGGCGGTTTATAAGTCAACTGAGAAAAAAACCTGTTAGAACTGAGTTCACAAGTTTTAGTACAAGTGGTAGATAAAAAACTGGATCAACCCTTGTATGTCATTATTGTAACAAAGTTTGACATAAATATTCCTTCTGTAGATTTCTTAAATCTAATATTTCAGGATAGATTTGAAAACCCAAAAACAGCTTTGATTCCAGTAGAAGTAACCAACATGGACCCAAACAAGCTTGGGTACGTAAAAAAAAGGTGATAATTCTATTTTGCAGGAACACTACAGAAAAAGCCGCAAAGAAAAATGGTATTTAGACAGTGCGTATTCCAATCACATGACGGGTGATAAAAATCTGTTCAAAGATGTCACAAAAATAAATGGAGGAAATGTCAAATTTGGTGATGATCCAAAAGGAAAGATAGTTAGTACCGGCATAGTTTCATTCATCAATAGTTGTGATATTACAAAAGTATACCTTGTAGATGGACTCAACTACATTCTCTTGAGTATAAGTCAGCTATGTGATTCAGGGTACGAAGTTAAATTCAAGAAAACAGGATGTGCCGAAAATGAGTTAGTAAAGTCATTCTTCCAAGTAAAAGGTATGAAAATGTTTACATTCTTGATGGCATTAAAAATCTAGATAGTCATATCTATTTAGCATCCATATCTGATGATCCATGGCCTGGCATGAAAAACTTGGTCATGCAAGCATGAATCTAATTGAAAAACTCTCCAAGCATGATTTAGTTATGGGTCTTTCCAAACTCAATTTTTTTAGAAATCTCATATGTGGTGCATGTCAGATTGGTAAACAAACTAGAAACTCTTTCAAAGTCAAGGACATTGTGTCCACTACCAAGCCTTTACAACTACTTCACATGGACTTGTTTGGCCAACTAGAACTACCAGTATTGGAGGTAAACGATATGCTTTTGGTATTGTTAATGACTACTCACGTTTTACATGGGTGATTTTCTTATCTCATAAAGATGAAGCTTTGAAAAACTTTGAGATTTATTGCAAAATAACTGAAAGAGAAAAGGGGTATCTTATCACAACTATTCAAAGTGATCATAGAGGAGAATTTGAAAGCAGGGCTTTTGAAGAATTCTGCATCAATCAGGGATAAACTCACAATTTCTCAGCCCAAGATCACCCCAACAGAATGGGGTAGTTGAGCGCAAGAACCAACTCTACAAGATATGGGTAGAACATTTATATTAGAACATTCATCGACAAATCACTTTGGGGAAGAAGTAGTAAGTGGAACATGTCATATTCTCAATATATGTCTCATAAGACCCATTTTGAAGAAGACTCCATATAAATTATGAAACAGAAAAAGGCCTAATATGGGCTACTTTTGTCCGTCCAGAAGTAAGTGTTTTATCCACAATATCGGTAAGGATAACCTTGGAAAATTTGATCAAAGGAGTGATGAAGGTATTTTTCTCGGGTAATCCATTAATAGTAGATCTTTTAGAGTTTACAACAGTACTTTATATGTAAAAGAATCCGTGCATGTTATATTTGATGATAATAACACTACGATCGAGAAAGGAATTATTGTAGGTGATGAAGATATCATTCAAGAAGAACCACAGGCGAACAAGTCACAAAAGTTTACTGATAGCACATACATAGTCATAGAGTCAACTTGTGAACTTGTGAGCAACTCTACTGAACCACAAAAAGAGTCAACTACTCGTGCAGTTGGAACACGACCTAATGAATGGAGAAGCGAACCAGAAAATCCTCAAAAGTTTATCATATGGGATCCAAGCGAAGGAATGAAAACTATAGGATCTCTCAAAAAAAAGGTAAACATTGCACTCATCTCCCAAGTAGAACCAAATAAATTTGATGAAGCATTAAAAGACTCCAGCTGGATACAAGCTATGCAGGATGAACTTGATCAATTCGACAAGAATCAGGTACGAGAACTAGTACCTAAGCTCGCAAATGCTACTGTAGTTAGAATAAAGTGTGTATTCAAAAACAAGATAAATGAAAAAGGCAAGGTAGTCAGAAACAAAGCCAGATTAGTAGCTCAAAGGCTACTCACAGTAGGAAGGAGTCGACTATGATGAAACTTTTGCACCGATAACATGAGTGAGTTCGGAATGAGTATGATGGGAGAGCTGACATTCTTTCTTGAACTCCAAATTCGTCATTCAAAAAATGGAATATTCATCTGCCAGATCATGTATATGAAGGAATTAATTCAAAAGTTTGGAATGAGAAATTCCAAATTAATTGGAACTCCTATGATTCCCTCTATAAGTTTAGACAAGGATGAATAGGGGAACTTAGTAGATGAAGCAAATTATCATGGAATGATTGGATCCCTATTATATCTAACTGCTAGTCAACTAGATATCATGTTCAGTGTTTGTAAATGTGCCAGGTTTCAGTCAGCTCCTAAGAGTCACATGAACTATAGTAAAGCGAATAATTCGCTATCTTATCGGAACCATTTCTTATGTACTTTGGTATCCACGCTCTAACAATTTTAAACTTGAGGGATTTTTAGATGTTGATCTTGCAGGTGACAAGGAAGACAAAAAAAGCACAAGTAGCACTTGTCAATTACTGAGAAAGGCATTAATCTCCTGGAAAAGTAAGAAACGGGGATCTGTATCCCTTTCCACAACTGAAGTAGAGTACATTACAATTGGTAAATGTTGTTCTCGATTACTCTGGATGTCACATCAATTGAGTGACTATGAATTATCCTTCAAACTATTCAAATATTTTGTGATAATTCTAATGCTCTTTGTCTGTCTAAAAATCTTGTGCATCATTCTAGAGATAAGGATATAAATATAAAAGCATCAATTTATTATAGATCATATCCTTGAAGGTAACATATAATTATTGTTTGTAAGATCCACTGATCAACTGGCAGATATTTTTACAAAAACCCTGCTTGAGGACAAATTTTGTTCACTACGAGACTCTCTTCGCATAATTTCTATTAAATCATAATTTTAGGGACTTTGTGATATTTTAATTTTTATCGTTACTCAATATGCATATTTCCTTATGTGTATAAGTGGAATTAATTTTATGTCTTTTACTTTTCTTTTTTCACACATTTTCATGACTTTTCATAAATCAATCAATCATAGCTTCGAATCACTAACGACTTTCCGTCTGTACTCAACTGTCGGATTTCATCTTTTTAAGACCAAGTTCATCAATCTTACTCACATTGTTTGCATCCTTATTCCTATTCTCCTAACCCCGCAATGGAGAAAAACTCCAAAAAAAACCCTGCCTCAACCCGCAAAACCACTCGTTCTCGAGCAAAATCATTATCTCAACCTCCTAAACCAGTTAATCTAGAATCAGAAAATTCTGAGGATTTTGCCTCTTCACAGGACCTTTCAGATGATGCACGCAGTCTCAACGAAAAAGCCTTAGGAAAATTACCCATGGAAGATCTCCCTAAAACCTTCACACCAAAAAAGTCCAAAACTGATCTCTCAAGTTCTCTCGAGTCTAACTTGAGTTTCTGGGACACACCCATTATGGACACCTTCATAGCTTTCAAAGACAAACCTGTAGCCCATGGCAGAGTTATTGATTTAGATGTCATAAAAATTCTCAACTGCAAAGTCAAGGAGTTCTTCGACTTTCTGGGGTGGAAAAACTTTATCTGCTTGCCTCCTCCAAAGGTATGCAAATTCCTTGTTAAAATGTTCTATGCTAATCTTTGGTTTAACAAACCTGACAAGTTAGAGACATTAGTTCTTGGCAAATGCATTGTGTTGGATTGTGCTCTGTTTGACTCTATTTTTTTAGTGTAATTGTTTTGGTTTCTCTATGATTTTTAAGAATACCCGGCATGAGAACTTTGAAATCTCTTTTAATCAAGTAAAAAGGTGTGTAGATGAGTCATACTCTTATTCTCTTACCATTTAATTAGGACCCAGTGATGTTTTTTTCGAACTCGTGTCTTAGCATATATTGTGGCAACCACTCCTCTTCCAAGAACAGGATCCTTTTCTACCTTCTCCCGGCGTGATACCTTCCTGGTCTACTGTTCTTTGACTAAACACAAGGTCAAGTTGTTTTCCTGGGTCATCAATTTTATGATAAAGAGTGACGATGATCCCACAAGTCTTCCCTATGGTGTGGTTATCACCCATCTGCTAGAAGCAAATAACATATCTCATAAGAACTATCCCTATATCACTGTCACCAAGTCTTACAACTCTAGGGGATTCGCTAGCATGCATTACATTTTTGTAAATTGAACTTAGGTAAAGAAGCAAGATGGTGAAGCCAAGAATATCCCCTCCGACTCAAAAGAAAAAACCACTATGTCTTTTCCCAGTGCAGGTGATCCCGATCTCTTGGAAAAGCTAGCCTCCATCAATGACAAATTGGTTGTCATCAAGGACTCTCTAACCTCTATAACCACAATTGAAGATGTCCATGGAGTGTCAAATGAGACAGGCTCTGAAGTGTCCAAGATCAGAGTGCAGATTCTCAAGACTATAGAAAATAAAGTAAAGGATTTTAAAGAGGTGCATGACAGAATTAATGGGATCTCTGTCGCAGTGAATTGTAGTTTTGATCTCCTAAAGGAGGTTGTCCACAATACCCTTACCTACTTTCTGCGTCGTTGATGCATGGTTGTTTAAAATAATTTTTTTGCTTCTTTTGAGTCTGATGTTTCAGCCATAGGTTGTACTAGTAGGACAATTACTTCTGTTTTTGCATGCTAAAGTAGGAAGAATAATTTTTTTGATTCCAAAGAGGGAGAAACTAACCGGTTTAGGGGCGGCCTATATTCCATGTTATTGGTGGTTGTTCTGTGTTATGTAAATTTTCTTGCAGATGTCCTGTGTCTCCAGGAAACTTGCATATACATCATACCGTATAAAATTGAGAGGGAGTCGACTACATCAACTGCGCAACAGGATGTCAAGCTGAGGGGGAGTCTCTTAGACGCATCTGACAAGAAACACAGATTGAGGGGGAGTCGACTACAACAAACTCTAAGTCGAGTGATAAACAGGGAAGTAAAATGATGTTATTACATTGTTATTTTGTCATCATCAAAAAGGAGGAGATTGTTAGATCTAAGTTTATTTTAATGATGCAAAATAACGAATTATTCATTATGTGCAGAAACATTCCTTAAGCAATGGAAAGGAAGCATCGAAGAATCAAGACGAAAATTAAAGGAGCAGCGGAAAATCAAAAACGAAATCAATCAAGGATTTGGCATGAGATCAATGAGGATATTATAGGAAGGACCTCTATAAGAGGAAATCAAGGGCACAAAATTCTGCACTGAAGATTCCTCCATGTAAGGACATTATTCGATGTCGAAATCAAGGGATTTGATTTGATATTCTGAATAACGGCAATATCCACTCAACAAAGGAATAATCCATTCAAGACTACAAGTCAAGGCAAATCAAGAGAAAAATTATTTTATTCTTGGAAAGAATCAATTCACGATTTCTTTCTGATATCAACTCCCCTGGGTTTGCAATCCCTAAATATTCACAAGTTATGAAGGCCTCACGGAGTATAAATACTCACTGCACCATCTCGAAATAGATATACTTTGATCGAACCACTATCACACTTTTTATTCAACTCCAAACAAGCATTGTAGTCCACTCTAGATCTACTGTGTAACTAGAGAGAGAAGAAAGAGAGAAAAATCACTGGTGAGGCATTGTACAAGAAGCGAGAAGAAACATAGTTACTAAGTTGTTGGTGTAAAACTAAATCAACTCTCTTGTCTCGATATACTTCAAATACTAAAAGAGAACACCCTTGCAACCCAAGGGGACTGGACGTAGGATTCACAATGAATCTGAACCAGTATAAAAATTCTAGTGTCTTTAATTCCTCTGTTTTATTTCTGCTTTATTTATATTTCGTTCTTACTTTAAGTCGACTAATTGGTAAACTAGTAAACTACTTTGGATACAAAAAGAAAAATCGATAATTCACCCCCCTTCTTGTACTTTAATAATAGAGTCGGGAAGGTTGAAGAGTTTTGAAAAATATTTTTCGGCCTCTTCTTGGAAGGAAAAATATTTTCATCTAATTGGATGACAATGAGTTCATGAGAAAAATATATAAAAATATTTAAGTCAACCAAATATGGAAAAAGTGGGAAAACTTTTCTACGGAAAATATTTTGTTTCGTACCAAAGACACCCTAAAAAGGAGAAATGTCAACTATAACATTAGTCCTACTAGTATTATAAATGGAGATTCGTGCAACATTTAATCTCAAACATCAAAGCAATGATGATTACCTGTCTTTCCTGCCTTTCTCTTTTTATTTTCTCATCATCTTTATGGACAGTTTCAATTAATGCTCAAAAGGAGTTCCTTCAATGTTTATATGTTAGTATCCAAAAACTCTCCATTTACACCCCAAACAACGAATCTTACTTATCTGTTTTGCAATTCTCCATATAGAACATAAGGTTCAATTCGACGAAAACTCCTAACCTCTTGAAATTGTGACCATCTAGTGAATTTGAAATCTAACAAGTCATGCTTTGTGCTAAGGAAAGTAGCATACAATTTAGGGTTCGTAGTGGAGGGCATGACTATGAAGGTCTTTATTATGTATCCGAGTTTGCATTTATCCTAATCCATCTTGTCAACTTTAGAAACATCACTGCAAGTGTATAGGAAAAGAGTGCATGGGTTTAATCTGGATCCACTATTGGTGGACTCCGTCAAAAAATCGCTGAGAAAAGCAAAACTTTAGCATTTCAAAAAGAGGATTTTTTTAATATAATTTCCCAGGGTTCACTGGGGGGTGTTGTATTTATCTTCAAAAATAGGAGGGGGAGTAGCCTTACCTCCAACTGTTATAACACAAGGATATAGATATCCTTACCAAAAAACACAGAAGGGTGATTACATATACTTCACCTCTGTGTGTCGTAATCACAACTTGGTTAGCTTACAAAAAAAATTTCCTTATCATACTTTGCGCTAATACTAGGCATCTGTAATTTATCTATTATGAAAGGGCATTTGGCACCTCTAGGATTTTGTTGACAGGAAATATATGTGTTACTGTGAGAGGTGATTGTGGCTAATTTAGTTAAGCAGTCAGCCACTTCATTTTCTTCCCTATAGTAGTGCATAGGAGATATTTTTGCTTGGTTCATAAACTGTGTAATATTCTCGATGATCCTCTTCATTTTTTAGTTGTTTGTATTTCCTTCTTTTAACATGTTTATCACCAGGGGGAGTCCATCTCTATTGAAGTTAGAGTAACTATTTTGTATGCACAATTTCATCCCAAATAAAGCATCTTGGGCTTCTGCATCGTTATTGCTACTGCATTTGGCTTGGACTGAGAATGCCATAATGCAATCTCCCTGATCATTTCTCATAGTACCATCAAGACCTGCTTTCCCATTCTCATGTATGTAGCTACCATCAGTGTTAAGTTTGAAGGATCCTTGGAGAGGTTTCCTCTAAGCTTCAGGAACTGGTTGTAATCTCATCATATCATCATAGTATTTGACCCAAGGCAAAGCCAGTTTTCACCTAGGGAAGGTTCTATGAACTGCAGCTTGTATGTTCCATGTTATCTGTTGCTTCATCTGGTAGTAATTGAATCTATTTTGGTCACCATATTTAAATGAGCACCTTTTTTTTAGATATCCCAACATACAATGGTAGGAGTAATTTGTAACTTGTTTGTGTATGATATTTTTGCTCCTTTTTTCCACCAGTGATTAAACCACCCTCTAATGGGAATCTGCTTGTGGATGATGCTCATAGGAGCACTAATGAGTTTCAAAATGTACCTAACTGCATCACTTTCCATAAAAATATGTTTTATAAACTCATTTGAGTGGTTAGTAAAACAAACACATCTTGAAATTGTGAACATTTCTGGTGTGGGAGCCATAGCAAAAAGAATCATCGAATTTGGGCATTGTATGAGGGATTTATGCTCATTTCCATGACGGGGAGACTATTGGTTTCTGTTGTGGTCACAATTGCGAACATTTCTATCAAAATTGCGATGCCAAGTTCGCAATTGCGAACCTTTTGTCGCAAATGTGACCTTTTCCAGCCTTGTTCTTGTTCGCAATTGCGAAGGCTTTTTCGCTCTTGCGAGGGTTCGCAATTGCGAACCCTGGATCGCAAATGCGACATCTGCAGCTTATTTTCAGCTGTGTAATTTGGGTTTTTGCTTCATTTTTGTGATATTTTTGAACCCTAGGTCCGAGAGTGGGCGATTTTGAGAGAGGAATTTCATCTACAATCGTTGGATAAGTGCCTTTAATCAATTTCTAAGTATACTTCCTGATTTTATTTGAGTTTTAACATCAAAATGGTGAGAATCAAAGTGAAAAATTTGGGAAAATTTGTAAAAACTATCAAAATAAAAAATGATGATTTGAGGGACCAAATCGTATCGAAATTTGATATATTTTGTATGGTTGAGCTCGTATCGAAATGGTTGTTCGGGTTTTGTGAAATTTTTCGGGTTTCGAGGTGTGGGATGGGGGTCCACTTTTGGGTTGATTTTTAGTTTTTGATAAAGATTGAGGCTTTATGATCCGGAATAGTTTCTTATGAGTTTTATTTATGCTTTGAAGTTATTTTGGTTAGATTTGATCCGTCCGGAGGTTATTTCACCCGAGAAGTTCATTTTTGAGTATTAATTTGTCTTCTTTGTGGTAAGTATCTTGCCTAACCTTGTGTGGAGGAACTACCCCTTAGGATTTGAGTCTTCTATGCTAATTGTATCTTGTGAAGTCCGTGTACGCGAGGTGACGAGTATGTGCTCGGTCTTATTTGTGGAAAGTTGGTCTTTTAGGGTTCTTAGGTCCTTGTATTCAGTGAGTATGAAGTTGTTTTGTATTGATTAAGTTTTCTTAATTTCTAGTCCCTTCTATATCTGTTTTAATTGGAATTAATTACTTCATGATCAACTCATATTGCCTATTTGACTCTTATATAACTTAACTGAAGATTTTTACCTCTCCCATTGTCATGCTATCTTTTTCTCACTACTTATCTTCATTTGAAATTATTATTATCCCTTCTGTAATTATTCATCCTTAATTGAGGTTATGATTATCTTCCCGATGCATATCCTTAATTTAAATTGTAATATTTCTTTCATGATTGCTCAACCTTAAAAAAAGTTTAAGTATCCTATATCTTAGTGGACTTATCCTTATTGGAATTATTGACTCGTGATATCTCCCTTGTTGAAATTTACTTTGTGGGATCGTTGTTACATATTATTTTCTCCCTTGTTGAGTTGTTCTTGTTATGACTAGCATTCTCTATTGTGGCTATTCCTTGTGAACTAGTTCTTCCATTTCTTTGAGTTCTAGAATTTTTGAGTTGATTTAATTGCCATACTCTTGTATTATTATCATTGTTGTTGTGTACGTGTTATTGTGATGCAAGAGGTTTATGTCATGCGGTTGTTATTGTGATGCACGAGGTGTCTTCCGTGCGGTTGTTATTGTGATGCATGAGGTTTCTGTCATGTGGTGTTATCGGGTTGCGCGAGGTTTCTACCGTGCTATTGTTACTATTGATATTTGCACATGCGACGTGACAAGGCATGATATATATATGTGGGTTTTGCATGTGGTGAGACAAGGTGGGAAGATTATTATGCACATGCGGCGAGACAAGGCGGGCATTTACTTTACTAATTGCACACGTGGAGAGACAAGGTGGGCTATGTTAGGGATTGATTTGTAGTGACTCGCGATGGCCAGAGGGCATTCTTGTTGTTGATATTTATGCAGTGGTGCACTTACCTGTGGGAGTTTTATCTTGTGGAAAATTTTGGGAAAATATTTTACGTGTTGTCCATTACTAGCTGGCATGAACTATGTTAGAACACTTGCACAAGCATACACGTAGTTATTCACTTTTATTGGTTAATAAGATGGATCTTGATATTGTTGAGTATTGATACACACCCTCGTCTGGTTCTATTGGCACGTGAGTCGTCCGTGAAGTTATTGTTTGTATCAAAGGCACATGATGCCAAGTGTTTAGGATTCACAAATTGAAACCCATAAATTATGAATATTTTGAGTTGGTGCCTCATGGTGATTATTTGCTAAAACCTGATGTGAAAGCTGTTATTTTCATCTAGTTGATACTTTTCCTTCTTTTAGTTGTGTTCTTCGGTTTAGACTGTGCCCAACTTACCCTACTGTGTTGTTACTTGTTGTGTTCCGCTACCGATTGTTATTTTTATTTCTTATTGCAAGGACCATAGTATCGTTGTTACTATGTATAGCTTTATAGAGATATCGTATTCCTGTTAGTCATACACTTATACTTGTTCAGGTTATTTAGTTCGGTAGGTGTCTTGACTACGCCCCGTCACTAATCCCCGAGGTTAGTCTTGATACTTGCTAGGTACCGATGTGGTGTACTCATACTACACTTCTACACATTTTTGTGCAGATCTAGGTATTGCGGAGTCGGTCGATCCTTAGCTAGTTGTTCAGATCTTGCAGTGGAGACTCAAGGTAAACTTGCTGCTGCGTTCGCAGGCTTCGGAGTCACCTTCCAGTTTTTTTTGTATTTACATTATTTACTCCTTTTTCGAAACAGATGTATTTAGAGTATTCTAGAAAACTATGTAGAGATTATGACTTGTACTACCGATTTTGGGATCGTAATACTTGTATAGAGAATTCTAAATTTGGAATTTCTCATCTTTATTTATTTTGTTGTTATTTTCAGAAGATGTTAGTCTTACCTAGTCCTTAAGACTAGGTGCCATCACGACACCCGACGGAGGGAAATTTGGGTCGTGACAAGTTGGTATCATAGCCCTAGGTTCATAGGTGCTACGAGTCATAAGCAAGTTTAGTAGAATCTTGCGGATCGGTGCGGAGATGTCTATACTTATCTTCGAGATGATACGGAACTATTAGGATAGTTTCACTTCCTTCATTCATATTGTGCGAGTTTATTGATCTCGAAGTTTGAGCTTTTATCATTCCATTCTCTCACAGATGGTGAAGACACGAGATGCAGTTAGCGATGATGCTACTCCCGTAGCAAGTGTCGCTAGAGGCAAAGTCATAGGCCGACAAGGAGCACGTGTCACAGCTAGAGCACCTACCAGAGCAGCAGTTGAGGAGCCGCCAGTAGCTCTAGTTAGGGGGAAGGTACCTAAGGCGCCTGCCGTTACCCCCGGACTTCAAGAGACCTTAGCACAGTTCCTGCGCATGTTTGGTACATTGGCTCAGGCGGGGTTGATCCTGTTGCACCAGCTACTTCACAAACCGGGGGAGGAACTCAAACTGCCACCGCCCACACTCTAAAGTAGCGAGTTCATGTTAGTCAGGTTCAAGGTGTCACGGGGACACAGCCTGTGGTTGCAGTTCATCCCGTGGTTAGAGCAGCACCATTTGAGGAAGAACAACTTACACTTGAGAGGTACAAGAAGTACCACCCTCCTACCTTCAGTGGATTAGCAACAGATGATGCTCAGGATTTTCTGGAGGAGTGTCACCGCATTCTTCATACTATAGGTATCGTGGAGATGAGCGGGGTTGCTTTTACTGCATTCCAACTCGGGGGAGCGGCTTATAATTTGTGGCGGTCGTATGAGTTGGGTAGCCTGGCCGAGGCCACTTCACTTACATGGGTTCAGTTTTCAGATAGATGTTCCTGAGAGAGTTTGTACCTCAGACCCTTCCAAATGCATGGCGCGCGGAGTTTGAGCAGTTGTGCCAGGGCGCTATGTCAGTATCAGAGTATGCCATTAGATTCAGTGATTTGGCCAGACATGCACCTGCTTTGGTCGCTACAGTTAGAGAGTGTGTCCGTAGATTCATTGAGGGGATCAGGCACGATATTTGGTTCAGCATTGCTCGGCAGTTGGAGTCAAATGTTTTGTTTCAGTAGGTGGTAGGGATCGCTCGCCGATTTGTAAGCATGTGGGACCAGTAGAAAGAGGACAGGGAGGCTAGGCCTCATATACTGGAGAGATCTACTGGTCCTTATTTTTGAGGCAGGGTACGACATGGTAGAGGCTTTGTGGGTCAGCCAGTTCAGTTTGTAGTTCAGGCTTCACACGATGTTTTAGGTACTCATGGGTCTCAGAGTACCCGTACCGCACAGTTCCCACAGCTACGTTAACAGAGGGGTTGCTTTGAGTGTGGAGATACCATCCACATGGTGAAAGATTGTCCCAAACTCCGGACAGATGTGTCACAATGGGGTATTCAGGCGAGTAGTGGACGCCTAAGAGGGGGAGGCCCGGCCATTGATATGTTCGTATAGTAGGCTTGAGGCCACTGCGCCAGATGATGTCATACAGGTATGCTTTTGATTTGTTACACAGGAGCACCATTCGTATTTTGTTTCAGTTCTGCTTATCGAGGCGAGTTCCTTTATTTGTTCCTTCATTTATGGGTGAGTTTCATGATGAGTACTCTGCTTATGTGTTTACCCCTGTTGGGAGATTCTATGAGTGGCATCCCGTATCTATCATTTGTTTTTATTTTATTATTGAGAGTTACGAGGATAGAAGTGAACTCATGTTGTCCATTATGGTAGGTTTTGATGTGATTGCTGAGTAATTTGGTAACGATTTGTAATTTGGATGCTCTATCGGGGTGAAAGTTCAGTAAGTGTTGTGATTTTATTTGCAGAATTGAGTTAGTGGAAGGATTTAATTGGTATGATGTGTATTCGACTTGTGATTCATAGTTGAGGGTGAGACACTCGCTATTCCATGTGATTTTATACGTTTGAGCCGGGAGCGCGCCGCGATGGAAGTTATATCAGGATGAGATCATTATGATTTGTTCATATACTTTAATTTTTCCTTTTAAATTGATTCGTAGGATGGTACTAATAGAGAGTTGTGCATGCCGGGCTTGTTTGATAATTCTCTATGTGTTTCTCCTTACATATTCAGTCATTTTTCGTTTGTGATTCTTGAGTTTTAGCTTGGGGGGGGTGTGCCCAAAGGCGTTAGTTGTGGCTTGGTGATCTGGGCATATGTTTATGAGGTCTTCGTGTTTCTTGCATCATTGTCAGCATTGTGGAAGTTTGAAATAGGATTCTAATGGATATGAGGCTAATTGTCGGTGCTGGATTTGATTAGGGGCAGCTATTGTGATTAGAACTGTTATTATGGGCCTATGTGTGATGTTTCATGTTGTGTGGTTGTACTCTATCACTGTATGCATAAATGGTTGCATCTAGTTGAGATTGATACCCGGTATGGATTTAGAATCCGATCTTTTGAAGACGAGCAGATGGTGCAAATGTTGAGTCTAAGGCTTATTGATGTTGGTGGAAGCGATGAATTACAATTAAGATGGTTTCGTCAGGCTTAATTGGATTGGGGTGATGTGGGATCACCCGCGGGTGTATGTTGGATGTGTGCATTCAGTGATTTGACGGCATCAAGGCAATTTTTGGCACGTTCGAGGACGAACGTTTGTTTAAGAGGGGGGGATGTAATGACCCGGCCGGTTATTTTGAGAATTTAAGTCACGTTCAGCGACATAAGGTCTTGAGATGTTTCATATTATGTGTATTGACTTGCGTGCGTGATCGAGTTCAGTTACTGGATTATTCGGAGTCAAATCAGAAGAAGGATTCTAGTTTTGGAAACTTAATTTAAGAGTTGAACGGAATTTGACTTTTGTGTTAACGGATGTGGAATGGATTTTGAATGATTTCAACAACTTCATATGGTGATTTTGGACTTAGGCGTGCGTCCGAATTTGGATTTTGAGGTCTGTAGGGTGATTTGAAGCATTTCGGCAAAACTTGGAAAAGTTGAAGTTTGGAAAGTGGAGAGGTTTGACCAATAGTTGATTGTGGTGATATCGAGGTCAGAATGCAATTTCGAGATCTGGAACAGATCGTTATGTCATTTGGGACTTGCCTGCAAAATTTGACATCCTTTCGGGTTGATTTGATAGGTTGCGGCACAAGTTTTAGAAGTTGAAAGATTTGAAAGTTCATAATTTTAATTCGTGGTGCGAATCGTAATTTCGATGCTATTTGATATGCCTTGAGGCCTCTAGTAGGTTCGTGTTGTGTTACAGGACTTGTACTCATGTCCGGACGAGGTCTCGAGTGGCTTGGGCGACTTTCGGATAGGTTTAGGTTGTGTTGCGCTTCTTTTTTATGCTCCGTCGTCGTTTCTTCAAGCATAAATGGTACCACATTAATAAAATTATCTCCAAATTCAGTTTTTATTTCACCATAAGATCTGTATCGTAATTATAGAGCCACATCAAAAAGAATCATCGTATGGGGGAGTTATGCTCATTTCCGTGTCGGGGAGACTGTTGGTTTCTTGTGTGGTCACAATTGCGAACATTTCTACCGCAATTGCGATGCTGAGTTCGCAATTGCAAACTTTTACCCCAAATGCGACCTTTTCCAGCCCTGTTCTAGCTTGCAATTGCGAAGGCTTCTTATTGCGAACCCCGGATCGCAAATGCGACATCTGCAGCTTCTTTTCAGTTGTGTAATTCGGATTTTTGCTTCATTTTATGATATTTTTGAACCCTAGGTCCGAGAGTGGGCGATTTTGAGAGAGGAATTTCATCGACAATCAGTGGGTAAGTTCCCTTGATCAATTTCTAAGTATACTTCATGATTTTATTTGAGTTTTAACATCAAAATGGTAAGAATCAAAGTGAAAAATTTGGGATAATTGGAAAAACTTTCAAATTGAAAAATGATGATTTGAGGGACCAAATGGTATCGGAATTTGATAATTTTTGTATGTTTGAGCTCGCATTGGAATGGGAGTTCGGATTTTGTAAAATTTGTCGGGTTCCGAGGTGCGGGATGGGGGTCCACTTTTGGGTTGATTTTTAGTTTTTGATAAATATTGGGGTCTTATGATCCGGAATAGTTTCTTATGAGTTTTATTTATGCTTTGAAATTATTTTGGCTAGATTTGAGCTGTCCGGAGGTTATTTTACCCGAGAAGTTCATTTTTTGAGTATCGTTTTGTCTTCTTTGAGGTAAGTATCTTGCCTAGCCTTGTGTGGGGGAACTACCCCTTTAGATTTGAGTCTTCTATGCTAATTGTATCTTGTGAAGTTCGTGTACGCGAGGTGACGAGTACGTTCTCGTGCTTATTTGTGGAAAGTTGGCCTTTTAGGGTTCTTAGGTCCTTGTATTTAGTGAGTATGAGTTGTTTTGTATTGATTAAGTTTTCTTAATTACCAGTCCCACCTACACCTGCTTTTAATGGAATTAATTACTTCATGATCCACTCTTATTGCCTATTTGACTCTTATATAAATTAACTGAAGATTTTTACCTCTCCTATTTCCATGCTATATTTTCCTAAATGCTTATCTTTACTTGAAATTATTATTATCTCTTCTGTAATTGTTCATCCTTAATTGAGGTTATGATTATCTTCCCGATGCCTATCCTTAATTGAATTTATTGTATTTTCTTCATGATTGCTCAACCTTAAAGGAAGTTTAAGTATCCTATATCTTAGTTGACTTATCCTTATTGGAATTATTGACTCGTGATATCTCCCTTGTTGTTGAACTGTATTTTGTGGGACCGTTGTTACATATTATTTTCTCTCATGTTGAGTTGTTCTTATTATGACTAGCATTCTATATTGTGGTTATTCCTTGTGAATTAGTTCTTCCGTTTCTTTGAGTTGTAGAATTTCTGAGTTAATTTAATTGCCATACTCCTGTATTATTGTCATTGTCATTGTTTTACTTGTTGTTTTGATGCACGAGGTTTCTGTCGTGTGGTTGTTATTGTGATGCACGAGGTTTCTACCCTGCAGTGTTATCGGGTTGCATGAGGTTTATGTCGTGCTATTCTTACTATTGATATTTGCACATGCGGCGTGACACGGCGGGATATATATATATATATATATATATATATATATATATATGGGGGTTGCGCATGTGGTGAGACAAGGTGAGAATATTATTATGCACATTTGGCGAGACAAGGCGGGCATTTACTTTACTAATTGCACATGTGGAGAGACAAGGTGGGTGATGTCAGGGATTGATTTGTGGTGACTTGCGATGGCCTGGGGCATTCTTGTTGTTTATATTTGTGTAGTGGTGCACTTATCTATGCGAGTTTTATCTTGTGGGAAATTGTGGGAAAACATTTTACGTGCTATCCATTTTCTCTATACTTACTAGTTGGCATGAACTATGTTAGAACACTTGCACAAGCATACACGCAGTTAATCACTCTTACCGGTTAATAGGATAGATCTTGATATTATTGAGTATTGATACACACCCTCATCTGGTTCTATTGGCACGTGATTCGTCCGTGCAGTTATTGTTTGTAGCAAAGGCACATGATGCCAAGTGTTTAGGGTTCACAAATTGGAACCCGGGAATTATGAATAGTTTGAGGTTCGGTGCCTCGTGGTGATTATTGGATAAAACCTGATGTGAAAGAGGTTATTTTCATCTAGTTGATACCTGTCCTTCTTTTAGTTGTGTTCTCTGGGTTTAGACTGTGCCGAACTTACCCTACTGTGTTGTTACTTGTTGTGTTCCGTTGCTAATTGTTGTTTCTATTTCTTATTTCAAGTACCATATTATCGTTGTCATTATGCATAGATTTATAGAAATATCGTATTCATGTTAGTCATACACTTATACTTGTTCAGGTTATTTAGTCCAATAGGTATCTTGACTATCCTTCGTCACTACTCCACCGAGGTTAGTCTTGATACTTGTTGGGTACCGCTGTGTTGTACACTTCTGCGGTGACCCAAAAGGTCATCCCGTATATTTCTAGCTAATTCTATGTTCTGAGGTCGTGAAAACCTCCTTCTATCTCACCTCGATTTGCATGCACAGCCAGGGCGTGTAGCCGGGAAGCCTTTATGTGAAAAAAATTTATAAAAATGATAATATTGTATTGAAAATTTGAATAAAGTTGACTTCAATCAATGTTTTTGGTAAACAGACCCGGCCACGTGATTTGACGGTCCCGGAGGGTCCGTGGAAAAATATGGGACTTGGGCGTATTCCCGGAATCGAATTTCGAGTTCCCAAGCCCGAGAAATGAATTTTTAAAGAAAATTATTTTCTGAAAAATATAAAGGTTTTTGAAAATGAAATTTGAGGTGAAACCTGTGATATTGGGCCCGTATCATGGTTCCGGAGCCCGGTACAGGTTCGATATGTCTTATATGTGCTAACTATGAAATTTGGTAAGAAACGGACTTAGTTTGACGTGATTCGGACCTTAAATGCTAAATTTGATGTTAAAAGAAGTTTTGAGGAATTTCATTGATTTTTTTGGTTTGATTCGTCGTTTATTTGTTATTTTATGTGATTTGGAACCTCGAGCGAGTCCGTATTAAGTTATAATACTTGTTTGTGCATTTGGACGGGGTCCCGGGGGACCTCGGGTGTGTTTCGGATAGGTTCTGGGTCCATTTTCCCTATTTTGAACTGCTGAAAACTGTCATCTGGTTTCCTTCTATGCGATCACATAGAAGCATCCGCGATCGCATAGAGTGTCTCACTCGCCCAGTAATTTACTTCACTGCGATCGCAATAGTTGGTCTGTGATCGCAGAAGCCAACATACTCCTTATACGCGATAGCATAAGCTATTCCGCGATCGCGTAGAGCATTTTAAGCCAGCTTCATTTTCCTTCTACGCGATCGCACCTCGATCCCTGCGATCACGATTCACAAAGCACCTAGGCAGAATATAAACTTCCAAAAATCGGGGTTTCACCATTTTAAATAGATTTTGACTTCTAGAACTCGGTTTTGGGTGATTCTTTGATGGTTTTTTCACACAAATTGAATGATAAGTGTTCTTCTACTATAATTAAATATATTTCATGAATTAGTTCTTATTTTTATCATTTAATTTGTGTTTTGGGTTGAGGGGATTGTGGGTTTTGAAAGAAAACTTCAAAAATAAAAATTCATGATTTGAATGACCAAATGTTATCGGAATTGGATAAATTTAGTATGGGTGAACTCGTATCGGACCAAGTGAGATTGGTTATAGCTGATTCCCTTGACGGGATGATTTGGTTTCTTGGTTGCGGACTTGAATGTATAGAATCGTTGCTATATTTGTCTTGTCCTCCCCTCGTTACGTTATTCTCTCTTTGTGCTTGGCATTCCTCTTAGGGACTACTTATTATGAGTGAGTTTTTACCACTTTTGTGATTTAAGTCTTTGTATTGATTTGCTCATCGCACTTTTGTATTCGGCCTTGTTTGCTTTCGCGCCGGTTGTGGCAATATATGTTGTTTATGTCGCATTCTGGTTATTTTCCTCAGTGGATGCATTGCATATTTAAATTGGGACTACGGACAGAGATCCGAGAGCTTTCCCCATGTACTGCACTGCATATTTAAATTGGGACTACGGACAGAGATCCGAGAGCTTTCCCCCTGTACTGTACTGCATATTTAAATTGGGACTACGGACAGAGATCTGGGAGCTTTCCCCATGTACTGCATCACATATTTAAATTGGGACTACGGACAGAGATCTGGGAGCTTTCCCCATGTACTGCATCACATATTTAAATTGGGACTACGGACAGAGATCCGGGAGCTTCCCCCTGTACTGCATCGTATATTTAAATTGGGACTCCGGACAGAGATCCGGGAGATTTCCCCATGTACTGCATTGCATGACAAATTCTGAGTTGCGGACTAACTTCCAGTAGTTTTATAATTGAGGAGATTTGGATCGAAAGATATAAATATATATATATATATATATATATATATATATATATATATATATATATATATATATATATATATATATATATTGAAACGTATAGTTGAAAAGCAATTATCTCCAGGAAAAGTTGTGTCTAAAGGACTTCTATTTCGAAAGTATATTGAAAAGCATTTGTCTTGCAGAATAATGATATTTGAAAGAGCAGTATTTGGGAAAGTATATTTTGAACATCACGTATTTTCATGATATTTGAAAGAGTAGTACTTGGGAAAATATATTTTGAACATCACGTATTTTGATGATATTTGAAAGAGCAGTATTTGGGAAAGTATATTTGAACACCATGTATTTTGAAGAGACTATGTTGTTAAGATTTCTCTTTATAAAAATATATAAATATACATTCAGAGAAAGTATGTTTCAAAGAAAAAATTTCTGTATTCCGAAATGATTATATCTTTAAAGCTTTCAAAATAAACTCATGATTTAAAGGTTTTCACTCGAAGGTTGACCAGTTTTATTGAGTTTATTGGCTAAGGCCTGACGTGGATAAATTGATGCAGTGCTGAGTTGCTAGTGCTTTTATTGGGTTGTGATTCTCGCCATTTGGATTGCATTCTTTCCATTCTCTTTGTTTATTTCTATTATGTTGTCCGTTGATCGTAATTATTGAATTTTCTTCCGTATTATTAGATCGTATCGTTAATTATATTGAAAAATCTTTAGACAGATATTATGTTTCGGTCTTTTATACATTTATGCCTTTTTACTTATTAGACCGGTGGTGTCTTGACTAGTCCTCGTCACTACTTCACTGATGTTAGTCTTGATACTTACTGGGCACCGCTGTGGTGTGCTCGTACTACACTTCTGCACATTTTTGTGTGCAGATCCAGGTTATTGTTGTTAGTAGCTGCGCAGATCATTGCTGAGGAGACTCAAGGTAACCTGTTGCTGCGTTCGCAGGCTTCGAAGTCACCTTCCTGTTTTATTTCTATTCAACTGTACTTACTTATTCCTAGAAAGTTGTATTTAGATTTGATAGAAAGATTTCGTAGAGCTTATGATTTGTATTTACCGGGTTTGGGAAATTGTAAACTCTGTCAAGATGTCCATATCGAGACTGTTATAATTCCTTTATTATTGTTGTTGTTTAGTAGAAATGTTAGGCTTACCTAGTTCCTAAGACTAGGTGCCATCACGATACCCAACAGAGAAAAATTTGGGTTGTGACAACTTTTGCACATTTTTGTGCAGATCTAGGTATTACGAAGTCAATCGATCGTTAGCTAGTTGTTCAGATCTTGCGGTGGAGACTCAAGGTAAACCTGTTGCTGCGATCGCAGGCTTCAGAGTCACGTTTTAGTTTTTTTTTTTGTACTTACACTGTTTATTTCTATTTCGGAACAGATGTATTTAGAGGTTTTCTAGCAAACTCTGTAGAGATTATGACTTGTACTACCGGTTTTGGGATTGTAATACTTGTATAGAGAATTCTAAATTTTGGAATTGCTCATCTTTTTTTTTAATTTTTTATTATTTTCAGAAGTTGTTAGGCTTACCTAGCCCCTAAGACTAGGTTCCATCACGACACCCAACAGAGTAAAATTTGTATCGTGACAAAACCGAATAGGGCATCAAATTGATACTTGCCCCAGGATCACAAAGAGCTTTAGCAAACTCGGCACTTCCAATTGTAAAAGGAATCGTGAAAGCACCGGGATCTTCCAACTTAAGAGCCATTGAATGCACAATTACACTCACTTGATGAGTGACTTTGATAGTTTCAAAATTCATTGACTGCTTCTTTGTTACAAGATCCTTCACAAATTTGCATATCTGAGCATTTGTTCCAAATATTCAACTAATGGCATATTGATTGAGAGACTCTTCATCATTTGAATGAACTTCTTGAATTGATTCTCACCATTTTGCTTGGCAAGTATTTGAGGGTATAGAGGTGGAGGCTTAGGCAATGGTGTCTTAGCCTTTTGCACTATCGGCTCTGTTATGTCAATAATGTGTTCTCTAGACGGGTTCATATCCTCTTGAATATCTTTCACAATATCATCAATATCAATCCGAATTTCATCATTAGGTTACACCACATTGTTCCAGATCTCTTCTTCTTGAATCACGTGATCATAATCAACAAGTTGCCTTCCACTTGAGGTGGGTGCATTCCCACCTTTTTTACTTTTTGTGATAACCGCCATGGCATTGCCCCGTGTTGTTACCACCCTTTGGATTTACCACCATGTCACCTGGTAGTTCACCCTTTAGGGCGAGAATTTAGGACTTGAGAGATGCCCCATTTGAACTTCTAGATTGCGGATTGATATGTTGTGTAGAGCAAATTGGGCATTCGAATCGGATATCCTATTTAGACTATTGAGATAGTCTTTTGCTAAGGAGATTTAATTTAGACCGGAGTCTCCACATGCAATTGCCAGTAATATTAGTATGCAAAATTTTCTTAACAAGATTGTGGAATCCTTCCTGTAAAGTCCAAAAGCTAAGGAATTTGAAATACTTAATGTGAGTATTATTAGAGTCATGCTTAGGAAGGTCTCTTAATAGGGATTCAATGGGGGGAGATTTCTTTTGGGATACATGAGTGTAAAGGTGCGGTCGCCTTTTATGAAAGACTTGGGATGTCTTTCTAGAGCACTCATGAGACCCAAGGTATGTGCATGACCATAAAGGAACTTTGTTAGTATCGCGGAGCTTGCATAAAATTAAGGATATAGTATGTGTTGTGGGGGTATCAACTAATGTCCATTCAGTTCAAGAGTACTTCACTTTATGGATGTTAGTTGTTGCCTCATTTCACTACGTATCAATTCAAATCGAAAGATATTGACACTTAAGTACATGTTCCTTCTTTTGCGCAGAATTGTTCTATTTTTGTCTTTGCATTAGTGGGGGATTGTTAGTATTATTTATAATGCAAAGTCAAAGATTTCTTTTTGAAAAGTTATTTACCACCAATAGCCATGGGTCTTTTTGTTTTACAAGTGTCCTATCAATTTCTAAGTGGCTTTTGGCATGAAACCTTATAACCAAGTGTTGAAGGACTTGACAAGTGGCTATACAAATATACCATGTGTCTTAATGCATGGAAGACTAGGTAAACATGTTAAAATTGAAGCCAAGTGGACTAATATATTTGGACAAGTGTTAGAAAAGCCTCCACACTTGTCATACATGCAACCTCCCTAATTACCTATAAATAGGTTGTGGATTAGCCATCATACCAACTCAATTCATAACCAAAAATTCATCTTGCTAATCATTACTTTCTTCCTACAACATTTTAATTTCCGTAACATCTACAGATTAATTCCTTCATCTGTAACTGTCCAACAGCTTTGCCTATAAAAAGGCAGTATTTTTGTGAATTATCCAATACATTCATCTTCTCTTCTTTCTGGGCAACTGTTTGTGCAAATTCTAAACTTCCAGCCACGAGTGCACGTGTTTGGAGGTGTTGTGGAACCTTGTGGATCAACCGGTATTAACGATTTGCACCCAGTCTGGCCGAAATCGCTTTCAAGGTAGTGGCTTGTCACGACACAATATTTTTGATAAGTTGTTCCTCTTTCCTTCTTGTTCTTAGTCAATATTATCTACTCATTTTTCTTATAATTTGAAAGCGATTCCGCATATAATTTTGACTAATGGACACCACTTTAAACAAAACACTTCCTGATCTCTCAAAGCTTGAGCCTTTAGATTGAAAAAATTAAAATCGTTGGTCCCAGAAACTTTTAAATTTCCTTGAACAATTAGAAGTTGATTATATTTTGTTTAACGATCCTCCTACTGATATTGTTGCTGAAATTTCTAATACTGCTAATATTGTTGTTGCTGATGATGATGCTAAGAAGAAATTTGAAAAGGATAATAAAACAGTGAGAACATCTTCTTAACCATATGATTAACCGTCTCTTTGATTTGTTTATAGATTATAAATCTGCTAAAGTCATATGTGACAGTTTGGAGAAGAAATATGGAGCAGATGACGCGGGAAAAAAAGTATATTGTTGGAAAGTGGATTAAGTTTCAGATGGTTGATGATAAGCCACTCATGGAGCAGCCTCACGAGTATGAGAACTTGACTACTGATGTTTTGGACGAAGGCATGGAGATGTGTGAGATTATTCATGATAATGTTCTTCTTGAAAAGTTTCCACCTTCCTTGAGTGGTTACAGGAATCAACTGAAACACAAGAAGAAAAACTTAACTCTTTAAGAACTGATCAATCACATGAGGACTGAGGAAACAAACCGTCTCAAAGATGAGGAGTCTGAACGGCTTAAGGATAAGAGGAAATCTCTCTCTCTTGATTCTTCTAAAGCTAACTTTGTGGAATCTTCTAGTACTTTTGTGAAAGACAGGTTTAAAGGAAAACAGAAGAAAGGACATGCGAAGAAGCAGAATTACTTCAATAAGTCGGAGGGCCATATTCAAAAGTCGAAAGGACCTTGCTATGTTGCGGAAAAATTAGTCACAAGGCTTTTCAGTGCAACGAGAGACAAGGACAAAACTCAAAGAATGGAGAAAAAACTCCGCTCCAAGCCAACCTTACTGAGGATGGTGATGTTGTTGTGGTTGTTGAGGCGAACATGGTGTCTAACAAGACTGACTGGATACTGGACACATGCGCTTCAAGGAACCTTTGGGCCAACGAGGAGCTGTTTCACGACTTTTAGGAATCTACTGATGGCGAGTGTATCTACATGGGTAACTCCACTACATCTGGAGTTATGGGTAAAGGAAAATTCTCCTTAAGTTAACTTCTGTAAAAACCTTAGCTTTGAATAATATTTTGTATATACCCTCCTTTCGTAGAAACTTAGTTTCTGGTGCGCTTCTCAATAAAGCATATCTTAAACTTATTATTTAATTTGATAAAGTTGTTATTTCTTGCAGGGGAGACTTTGTTGGGTAGGGTTACCTTAGTGGGGGTTTATTTGTACTGAACATCACTCAAGAGATTATTAATTATGTTAGTACTTTCAATTCTGCTTATATTGCTGAGTCTATTGATTTGTGGCATGGTAGACTAGATCATGTTAATATTGCTTCTATTAAAAGACTTAGAAAAATGAAATTAATTCCTGAAGTTAATGTTCATAATTTTTCTAAATGTCATGTTTGTGTAGAAACAAAATATACCAAAAAGACTTTTAAGAATATAACTAGTAGAAAAACAGAATTGCTTGAACTAGTGCATTCAGACTTAGCAGATTTCAAGAACAATATTAGTAAGGGTGGAAAGAAATACTACATCACCTTTGTAGATGACTTCTCTAGAAAAACTAAGGTATATCTTCTTAAGTCATAAGATGAGGTTGAAAGCATGTTTTTGAAATACAAGGCAGAAGTAGAGAATCAATTAGACAGAAAAATCAAGAGACTTAGGTCTGACAGAGGTGGTGAATATAGTACCAATACTCTAGAAGCATTTTGTGATAAAAATGGTATTATACATGAGGTTAGCGCTCCCTATACTCCCCAACAAAATGGTGTAGCCGAACGGAAAAATATAACCCTTAAGGAAATGATGAATTATATGCTTTTGAGTTCGGGTTTATCTGATAATATGTGGGAGGAAGCTATTTTATTTGAATGCTATGCTCTTAATAAAGTCCCTCATAAGAAGTTAGATATACCACGTATGAGTTATAGAAAGGATTTGCCCCTAACTTGAAAATTCTGAAAGTTTGAGGGTGTTTTGGCTAAAGTTGGTCTACCTGATTTTAAACAAGTAGTTGTTGGACCCAAGACTTTTGATACTATTTTCATTGGTTATGCTTAAAATAGTGTTGCATATAGATTTATGTCTTTGAATGATAGCTCTATTTTTGAATCTAGAGATGCAGAATTTTTTGAGCATGTTTTTCTATTGAAAAAAAATGTGCCTAGTGATATAACTAATAATGCTTCTACATCTATGTCTATTAATTCTCATATTGTGTCTTCTTCTAGTGTTACTGCTAATGAGCATGAAAAATTAACTTAGAAGGAGTATGAGGCGTAGAATTGAAGCTAGCTTTGGTCCTGACTTTATCACTACTTTCTTGACTGAAAATGTTGACCTTGATGTTTTGAATGATAGTGTCTATCTATTTAATAGAAGAAGATCCTAAGATTTATAATGGAGCAATGAGGTCAATAGATGCTAGTTTTTGGAAATAGGCTATTAAAAGTGAATTTGACTCTATAGTTTCTAATCACACTTGGGACTTGTCTGATTTTCCTAAAGGTTGTAAACTCATAAGTAGCAAGTGGATATTTAATAAGAAATTGAGACATGATGGTACAATTGAGAAATATAAGGCTAGACTTGTTATTAGGGGTTTTAACCAAAAGAAAGGCATTGATTACTTTGACACTTATTCTCTTGTGACTAAAATAGCGACTATTAGAACTCTTGTTGCTTTAGGCGCTATTCATAATTTAGTGATACATCAAATGGATGTTAAAAATAACTTTCCTAAATGGTGATTTAGAGGAAGAGATTTATATGTCTCAACCTGAGGGATTTGTGATCCAAGGACAGGAGAATAAAGTATGAAAATTGAGAAAGTCTTTGTATGGTCTAAAGCAGACACTTAAGCAATGGTACGAAAAGTTTGATAGCACATTAGTGGGTAACAGTTTTGTTATTAATGCATTTGATACTTGTATTTATTCCAGGATGATAAGATCAGATTGTGTTATTATATGTCTGTATGTGGATGGCATGTTAATCTTTGGTCCTAATGTGAATGTTGTTAATGATACTAAGAATCTTTTGTCTTCTAAATTTTAAATGAAAGATATTGGAGAAGCAGATGTGATTTTTGGGGTTAAAATCAAAAGAACTTCTAATGGTTTTTCATTGTCTCGGTCTCATTATATAGAGAAAATGTTAAAGAGGTTTAATTGTTTTGATGTAGCACCTGTGAAAAATCCTTATGATCCTAGCATACACTTGAAAAAGAATAAGGAATCTAGTATTTCTCAAATTGTGTATGCTAAGATAATTGGTAGTGTAATATTTCTCATGAATTATACACGACTTGATATTGCTTATGTTGTTAGTAGATTGAGTAGATACTCTCACAACCCTAGTAGTGAACACTGGAATGCTCTTTATTGTTTGCTAAGGTATTTGAGGAATACTATGGATTGGTATTTATATTTTAATAAATTTTCTATTATTTTAGAAGGATTTTGTGATGCAAACTGGGTTACTGACAATGATGAAGTTAGCTCCACTAGTGCGTATGTGTTTACTTTGGGTGCAGGTGTTATTCCATGGAAGTCTTCAAAACAGACTTGTATAGCACGATCTACTATGGAGTCTGAGTTCATTGCTCTTGAGTTGGCAGGGCAAGAAGCCGAGTGGTTGAGAAACTTATCGGCAGACGTGCCTTTATGGGGAAGACAAGCTTCACTAGTTTCTCTACATTGTGACTCACAGGCGTCAATTGAAATTGCCAAAAATTGTGTGTACAATGAAAAAAGGAGACATATCCGCATTAGGCATGCTGCGGTAAAACAGTTGTTGAAACATGGTGTTATTTCCTTGGAATATGTAAGAACCGAAAGAAATTTGGTGGATCCTTTAACAAAGGGTTTGGCAAGGAGAATTATCCTTGAAACGTCGAGGGGGATGGGCTAAAGCCCATGGATTGAGGAAGTATGGTGGATACCCGTTTGTGGTCAAACGAAGCCATATGAGACCTCAATATGCACTATATTTTCTATCCCTATGGCGTGTGGTAGTGCTTTATAAGGTTGAGCTTATTTTGCTCTTAATGATTCCATAGCCTTAAGGTAGTCTATGTGTATATAGACTTGATAGAATCACCTACATGAGTGTAAAGGTGTGATCGCCTTTTATGAAAGACTTGAGATGTCTTTCTAGAGCACTCATGAGACCCAAGGTATGTGCATGACCATAAAGGCACTTTGTTAGTATCGCGGAGCTTGCATAAAATTAAGGATATAGTATGTGTTGTGGGGGTATCAACTAATGTCCATTCAGTTCAAGAGTACTTCACTTTATGGATGTTAGTTGTTGCCTCATTTCACTACGTATCAATTCAAATCGAAAGATATTGACACTTAAGTACACGTTCCTTCTTTTGCGCAGAATTGTTCTATTTTTGTCTTTGCATTAGTGGGGGATTGTTAGTATTATTTATAATGCAAAGTCAAAGATTTCTTTTTGAAAATTTATTTACCACCAATAGCCATGAGTCTTTTTGTTTTACAAGTGTCCTATCAATTTCTAAGTGGCTTTTGGCATGAAACCTTATAACCAAGTGTTGAAGGACTTGACAAGTGGCTATACAAATATACCATGTGCCTTCATGCATGGAAGACTAGGTACACATGTTAAAATTGAAGCCAAGTGGACTAATATATTTGGACAAGTGTTAGAAAAGCCTCCACACTTGTCATACATGCAACCTCCCTAATTACCTATAAATAGGTTGTGGATTAGCCATCATACCAACTCAATTCATAACCAAAAATTCATCTTGTTAATCATTACTTTCTTCCTACAACATTTTAATTTCCGTAACATCTAGAGATTAATTCCTTCATCTGTAACTGTCCAACAGCTTTGCCTATAAAAAGGCAGTCTTTTTGTGAATTATCCAATACATTCATCTTCTCTTCTTTCTGGGCAACTGTTTGTGCAAATTCTAAACTTCCAGCCACGAGTGCACGTGTTTGGAGGTGTTGTGGAACCTTGGGGATCAACCGGTATTAACGATTTGCACCCAGTCTGGCCGAAATCGCTTTCAAGCTAGTGGCTTGTCACGACACAATATTTTTGATAAGTTGTTCCTCTTTCCTTCTTGTTCTTAGTCAATATTATCTACTCATTTTTCTTACACATTCAAGGGTCATAAGGGTTTATTATCATAGTTCAAACAAGTATAAGTCTTCACTTGATAAACTATTGAGTATAGGACCGAGATGACAGACGCGAACAAGTACAAGGGTCTATTAGGCTATTTTGTCTATTTAATTTTAGAACCCAATTATTAGCACTTGAATTCGTCATTTTAAAATACTTAACCAATAAAACTCATAAAGATAAAATCGTGACTCCGGCTCAAACTAGAATCACATTAAAGGAGAGTCCCAAGTTGGACATTACAGGTGCAACAATTGGTAGTTCTAAAAGAACTAAATCTTCACATATTATAGGCAGAATAAACCCTAATGAACACTAGTCATCATTTCAGCATGATCGTTGCTCATTTTTTGGCATTTTAGGGCCAAAAATGAATTCAGGACGATAATTTTCGTGTTCTAATGAATCGCCTAAAATTTTGCGGGCCCATAAAAAATAACATAATGAATAATAATTGTTGCTTCAGCATGAGCGTTCCTCGTTTTTGGCATTTTGGGCCAAAAAATAGAAATTCAGGATGATTTCCATATTTTCGTGTGCTATAGTCCACACCATTTATATGAATTTTGGAATCGCCTAAAATTTTACGGGCCCATAAAAAATGACATAATGAATAATAGTCATTGTTGTTGGACATGTAGTGTTGGGTATGATGAAAATGTTCTACCTTGTAGGAAAGGATGGCATGTCTCATATGATGATGGTTCACATTATACTAGTCATATGTGATCACTTCTAATTCAGCTACATTTGGATGCAATTTTTTTTCGAATTCCCAAGGAATGCGATGCAATGTTTTTTCGAATTCCCAAGGAATGCGATGACATACATGAAATCTAGTACAGATACCTCGAGCAGCAATAAGAGACGCATTTGTGTTGAGTTGAGGTGTCAATTTGATCACTAGCTAAGTCAGAATGTCTATATGAAACTAGAGTATCAAAAGCGAGACTTAAAAGTGGCAAGCCTATAGCTATTTTCCATATTCGTTACAAGTATATTGAGCGTTCAATCAACCTCAAGCTGCGATAGTACGTCCTGTACATGATTGGTTAAAGGCGATTAAGCTTAATAATCAAACTTAATCAAAAATGAAAACTTCGAATACTTTTCTTAGAAATGTATTACTGTTATTTTTTTTCATACATCACTTAATTAATTTCTCACAATTATTTATTTAAAATATTTCAAAGCTCGCAATCATATTTTAAAAACAATATTTTCATAAAAGATAGGTTTGGGTTGGGACTAGTGCGGTCCCCCTGCTTCTTAGTGTGTCTTCCACTATCAAATAAAGCAACCAAAAAAAGCACTATAAGATCTGCTACAAATAATAGATCCAACCATACTATCCACACAAAACCAAAAACAAAAGCTGTAATTTTCACAAAAATCCTCTATCTTTTCACTCTTTTTCTTTCCCTTTTATTTATAATCACTTCTGTAACTAGTCAATCACCGTGCAATGGTACTGTAACGAATCGACCGGTCATTTTGTGATCTAGCGCGTCGTTCGGCAGTTTGAGGCTTTGAGTAGCTTCACTTTAGGTATTATGACTTGTACGTGTGGTCGGAAATGAATTTCGGGAAGTTCGGAGTTGATTTGGAAAGAAAATTCTAATTTCGGAAGCTTTAAGTTAGAAGAATTGACCAAGGTTTGACTTTTGAGTAAAAGACATCAGAATCAGGATTTGAAGGTTCCAATAGGTTAGTATGATGATTTCGGACTTGGGCGTATGTTCGGGTCAAGTATCGGGTGGCCCGGGAGTATTTCGGATCTTATTACGGAATGTTGGCATTTTGAAGGTTTAAGAATTCCTTAAGTTTGGACTAAAGTGGATTTTGATGTTATCGATGTCCGTTTGAGATTTCGAGCCTAGGAATAGTTCTGTATAGTGACTTTGGTCTTAGGAGAGTGTCCGGACTTTGATTTGGAAGTCGTAGGTCGTTTCGGCGTCAATTGGCGAAGGCTGGAAATTTGGATGATTTTTGGGAAGTTTGGTGGGGAGTGGAATTTTTGATATCGGGGTCGAATTCCGATTGCAGAGTGAGAATAGGTCTGTAATGTTAATTATGACTTGTGTGCAAAATTTGAGATTAATCGGACTTGATTTGATAGGTTTCGACGCCGAATGTAAAAGTTTGAAATTCTAAAGTTCACTAAGCTTGAATTGGGGTGCGATTTGTGGTTTTAGCATTGTTTGATGTGATCTGAAGCCTCGAGAATGTTTGCGTTATGTATTGGGACTGGTTGGCGTGATTGGACGTGGTCCCGAGGGCCTCGAGGGTGATTCGAAGTGGTTTCGAACCATTTTTCCATGTTTTGCAATTGTTGGTGCTGGTGTCTGGTGTTGTTCTTTGCGAACGCGAAGAGTATCACGTGTTCGCGAAGAAGAATATTGGGCCGATGGATTTTGTTCTACGCGAACGAGACAAAGGGGTCGCGAACACAGAGGGAAAACTGAAGCAACCTACGCAAACGCGATAGGGAGGTCACAAACGCGTATACGGAAAGGGGGGCTGGGCCCTAGAGCTGTTTAGCCTACGGGAGCGAGGTTTAACCTGCGAACGTGGAGCAGTGAGGATGGTAGGCTTTACGAATGCGTCCCTCTGGTCGCGAACGCGAAGAAGGGATTTTGGGGGCAGGGCTATTTGGCCTTCGCGATCTCGAGTGTTATTCTGCGATCGCGAAGAGGAAGAAACTGCGCAGTAGGTTTATATTTCGGGACTTAGCCCATTTCTCTCACTCTTTCATTTGGTTGGACGATTCTTGGAGCTCTTGGAGGGGAGATTTCCATCATCCATTGCAAGGTAACTAATTCCCGTACATTGTGAGTTGAATACATGGTTTATATATGGATTTAAACATGAGAATTAGTAGAAATTTGAGATTTTGGTAGAAAACCTAGAATTTGGTATTTTGGATTTTGACCACGAAAATGGATATGGAATTTAGAATAAATTATATATTTGAGTTCATGGTGTTCTGGGTAAGGTTTTTCTTCAAAAAATTTCGGAATCCGGGCGCAGGCCTGAGGGTTGACTTTATCGACTTTTTGAGCAAAGTAGGAAATTGTTTAAATTGATTAATTATGGGTAATATAGTATATTTTGATTGCTTTGCATATTGTTTGACTAGTTTTGGATCGACGGGCATTGCTTTGAGGTGTTAGAGAGGCTTTGGATCCGGTTATGAAACTTCGGAGCGAGGTAAGTCTCTTGTCTAACTCTGTTGAGGGGAAACTACCCCCAGATGTTGTATTATTATCTACTACTTGATGCAGGGGCTACATACGTGCGAGGTGACGAGAGCCCGTACGTAGCTGGATTCATGTTATGTCCGGGTAGACTTAGGTTCCCACCATGCTATAATTGTACCTTTTGAGTTGTCCCTTGCCTATTAAATTCCTTTACTTTACGTTACAACTTGAGACTACACTTACGTAGAGTGGTAGACTTGCTATTGTAGAGAATTGATGAACTTCATGATTAGCCGCAGAATAATAGTGCTCCTCTTACGGAATTCTCATGCACTATGCGTTTCATAGAAAGGTTCTGCTTAAAATTTATAACTCACACATTTATTCGTGAGTGGGGTCAAGGACCTGTTAAAGCTTCTTGTTCTAATGGGATCGGGTCGTTCGACTCGGCAGGATTATGTATCACACCCTCATGGGAGCGGGTCCTTTGCCTCAGCAGTATAATATATGCATCTATAGTTCGTGTCGTTTGACCCTCGGCAGTGCACACAGATTATGATGGGATCGCGGGCTGCGCCTCGATATTTCTATAAAGCACTCCTATGGAATCGTGCATAAAATTTGTCAAGAAGCCAGTGTATCTGGGAATTTCCTGATTTGAATCATGACGATCTATCTAGTGAGGTCCATTATATATATATATATATACATTCTGGTTGAGAAGGTAACTGCTAATCGCGAGTTGAGTTTATTGTTGAGAGGAGGATTGTACCACGTATTTATACATGTTTATTTTGTTTATTTACTCTGCCCCATATTTGTTTACTTCTTATTGTATCTGTCTTATTGGACCACTAGTAAGTGTCGATGTCGGCCCCATGTCAATACTTCTCTAGGGTTAGGCTAGATACTTACTGGATACGCGTTGATTTATGTACTCATGTTTCACTTGTTGCACTTATTGTGCATGTATGTATATATGTTTCTACTGATCCTCGGGGTGCAGAGGAACGACTATTTTGGGGACTTTATGGTGAGTTGCACTTCCTTGTTATGATCTGTAGCATGTAAAGTCTTCATCAGAGTTATTTAAAATTCCTGTCTAGCTTGTATTTCATACGGATGTCGTGTTATTATTGTAATCTTTAATAGATTCACATGCACGTGTGACACCATTTTTGGGGGTTCTTACTAGATATTTAGTGTGGTAGTTCACGTGATTATTATTTTCTTCTATTTCATACTATTTAATTAATGGAAATTATGATCTCAAAAGTAATAAAATGAGTAACTTAGTTGATTAATCACCGTTGGTTTGCCTGACGACGGCATTAGGCGCCATCACGACCTATAGTGGATTTTGGGTCGTGACAGCTTGGTATCAGAGCCAGGTTCACTTAAGTCTCACGAGTCATGAGCAAGTCTAGTAGAGTCTTGCGGATCGGTACGGAGACGTCGGTACTTATCTTCGAGAGGCTACAGGGTTGTCAGGAACACTTCCCTTCTTGATTTCCTCAGCGTGCGGTTTGATTCCATTGAGACTTGTGCCTTTATTTCCTTCTTATTCAATTTTATGCGACGTGAAGCTCTATTTATCAATTGGGAATTGAAGAGTTGGAATGGTACTGCAGATGTGGTGCATGAGGTTTTTCCTGCGTGTTCGGGTAGGCTATCATCATCGCCTTGCAAAAGGGTGTTCTATCGTTTCAGCTCAATATCTACACTTCCTATAGTGTTGAGGCTATGCACAAATTGCTATGATGTTCGCATGTTGTTAGCGCGAGGCATTGGTGTAATAGTAGGGTGCTGCCTTATGTGTCAAGGCAGTGAATGACTTGAAAGGAGGATTTCTCAGCGCATGATTTAGAGGTTCAGCGTTTAATTCCAGCAAGGGAAAGGTAGTCGGACTATATGTTCAGGTTTGGGTTGATGGTGTAATTAGACTTGGTATTTTTTAGCGTGGTGGAATTTTCATCTATGATGTGGTGTCGTTGTCCTCGTTTGAATATATCAAGATTTGCCGGTGTTATAGTCTTCTTTGATTTGCCTTCGATGCAGGGTATTGTAAAATGGTGTCTGAGAAGTGGTTGTCAAAGATAGCGGTGTGTAGCGGTTTCGGGATCGAATCGGTATTTCTAATGTTGATGGCTTGAGAAAGATGACCTTCTAGGAGGTTTAGAGTTGGAAGCAATTTATTAGTTCAGGTGCTATAAAGATAGGTGTTGATTTGATGCAGCAATTGGGCAGCGAAGGATGAGGAAGGACATGGTGGAAAGTGACTAGGTCGGCAGATTTTATTAGGAGAAGGAGGTTACTGCACTGAGGAAGATTGAATATGGCAAAGAGGAGTTTACTTGAATGAAGAGGGGTATGAAAACTTGAGTGTCAATTTTGGATACGACGTGACTTCGAGTTTGGAATGTATCGTCAGAATTTCAATTGACGTCAGTGGGGAAGGAACAGACTTGTACAGCTGGTGGACGAGCATGGGCTCGGGAAGGTTTACTGATTTTCGTGGTAGAGGTACCTAGTGCAGCGTCGCTAGGAGATGTCGGTATGGAAATCCACTGGTGGGCTATCTTCTGTAAGCAGGCTAGCGGTTGCGTGACTTTGATGAAGTTTCTACAAAGAATTCTACTTACTACTCGGCAGAAGGTCGAATTTGCGATTGTGGATAATAATCCGGGATGTTCATGAAAAGCTTAACAAAAGGTTTGAGGAATTTGGTGGGTTAACAGTGCAAGATCATTGTAGTTGAGAAAGAGGAATCTTTGTGGGCTCTAGAGTTATGTGATTGTAGCTTAAAAGCTAAGTGGGGGAGCCCACCGTCTATGATTGGATCACATGGTTGTCTGCCTGTGCGAATTCGGGTTATCAGTGTATTGGTGGATCATTTATTACTAAGAAAAGAAAACACCGGGGGTACTCGAGCTAAGGACTTGGAGTTTGGTTATATTCGGGACCAAGTCAGAGTGGGTGACTCTCAACAACGGTCCTAGTGGGTTCAAGAAATTAAGTGCAGCGCCTAAGGATTCTGGGTCCAATGTGTGGTTAAGGATCGAGTTTTTGCAGTGGATTATGTAAGGGGCTTGGAATGTTCTATGTTATAATCAGGTCTATGGTGCAGTATTGGAGAAATGGAAGAAAACAATTTCGGACTCGCGGAAGGTCTCTCAGAATGGTGTACCAGTTGGAGATGTTATTATGTGCTCGAGGAGGGTATGGGATGGTTCATAGGTACTGAGACGATGTGGTTTCATGATTTGGGTCACTCGACATGAGTGCAGATTGGGTTCGTTATGTTTCGAATGGAGCTATTAGTATTCCTAAGGCAAGTCAAGAGTAAACTAGAAGAAGTGGGGTCAGTTAGTAATGGTTTGAATCAGCATGATTGTGGCAATGATCAGCTCCTTCGGCGTGGAGTTATACATGTGGTTTGTGGTCATACTTGCGGCCTCGACAGTCGTCGTAATCTGATCGATTTGGAGGTATTTTGATTATAATGGCATGTTATGTGGAGACGAATTCCGGAAGAGTTATGGTGGTTTAGACCACAACTTAAGGTTTGTATTTTCTGCGATTATGGGAATTCGATTGTGTATTGCCATCGTTCCTTTGAAATTGTTGAGTGAAAGGGGTTCAAGACGATGAAGTGTTTGTTCTATTGGTGGTTCAGGAGTTATGATGAAATTCTTGTACTCACGCGTAGCGTCATAATAGGTGCAGTGAACGGCATGGAAATTGAGAGTTGAGGATCAAGGTTGCGGTTCGGGTTGACAAGAATGTCACGAGCTCGGATGAGCATGGAAGAATTCAGATGTTCAGAGTAGGTTGGCAATTTCTTAGTGTCACCTGAGAATGTGGTGCTGTGAAGGGGCATTGTGTATCGATTTGAGGATTCTTGAATTTCATCACAGAACTTGTGCGATTGGAGGTGTGGATGTGTAGACTTTTCTACTCGGTGCGGAAGGTCATGGAAGCGTATTTCACCGGTGAATTTGTATAAGTGTGACATGTTAGTCACTTCATTGTTAAGGATTGAAACCAAGTATGGGGATTCAGGCTACAATTGTTAATGTGAGAGTTATGCCTGAAAGGCGCTTTAGTCATTTGGTGATGGACTGTGGAAGTTCGTTCCAGAACGGAAGGTTGCTTGTGTGTGTCATGAATAAGGCCATTTGTGGATCCTTCAAAAGCTATTAGCCCCGTATGGCATTGCTTACGGAGGTGTCGTCGGGCATTGGATGTTATTCCCGTCGTTAGCATGTAATACTCTATTGTGACATGTGGGTTGTGAGACGGCTTGATCATACGCACATGTGTTGAGATCCCGTGTAGCTTGTGGTGTTATATGAGCAGGATAGCCCTGGAGATGTAGGTTATTTATCGCACCTTAGTCGTGCTTGGGTTTTGTGGTGTGGGGGGCTATCCCTCTCCCCAGGATTGTTTTTTTGCACTTGGCGTGCTTGTGGACGATATTCGGTATTTCGTAGGTATAAGCATCTTAGCTTGATGGGTATTTCCTTATTTATTGTTATGTCTGGATCGGGTGGCACGCCGCCACGAATATGTTGTTTGGATCGGGTTGCACGCCACAATGGTATCACGTATGGATCGGGTTGCACGCCGCAACAGTTAAATGTTGAGTACGATTCCCTATACCTATTCTGGTGCATTTTGTTTCTCATTCCCTGAGAAAGGTTCGTAACATCTTTTCGGTTGTTTGATTAGTTACGTGGGTTGGGTAGTTCTTTTCCAGAGTTCATTTTTCCTTATACATCATATTCAAGTTGTTGCTAGTCGACACATTAATGGCGTTATATGGAATCTTGGTCAGTGTTTGAGATAGCTTATTGCATGAGCATCTTGTACTGTGTGAGACGAGGTTTTTGGGCCTGAAATCAATGCAATCAGATCTATATAAAAAAATATTAAAGATCAAATATCGTTATTCAGTTCAAAATGAGGTAATGGTTCCTCTCAGGAGAGGAGACTCCAAGATTTGTTGATTCAATAGGTGGTTATGAGTTCTACACATCTCTTCTGTTGTGGCAGTATTGGAGGATTGAAAATCGGGCTCATATGTGTTATGAGGTATGCTTCAGGTGCCGGGTCAGTGAAATTTCAGCTATTATGCTTGGAGGAGGTTGCCTTGGGCAAATGAGTTATGCGGTGCATTGTATGATGTCAACATGGGTGCATGAGTATGTGTGGATTCAGCGTGTGGAGATTTATACGGCGTCCGTACGTTAGAATTAGGTCTTGTAAAGAAACTCAAAAGTTGGAATTTGATTCTAAGGCTTATTGACTAAATAAAAGGGAGGATCTTCAGTCTGACTTGAGCTAATGTGTCCAACTGGATTGAGGTGGCACGGTTAGGTGCACGAGGTGTTAAACAGTGATTTTGGACAACTCCAGAACCGTCTTTAGCACGTTCGAGTACGAACGTATGTTTAAGTTGGGGAGAATGTAACGACCTGACCGGTCGTTTTGAGCTCTAGCGCGTCATTCGGAGGTTTGAGGCCTTGAGTCAAAGTCAAAGTTGGAGAACAGGGAAACTATCACAAATATCAACTCAAGGTTGCAAGAAGTACGCATAAGATGGCAAAGTCGCTAGAAAGAAATGACAACATTAATTGAGAATTTATCTTTCCCTACCTCACTGTAGCATCTGAATGACCTCTAGTGCAACAGACCAAAATGAGGAATAGGTGCTCATACATCAAGTTGTATTGAAATTTTCTGCAGTTCTTGGTTCCCTTAGGTTACATTGGAAACAGGTGGTTGGTTCATTCGAAGAGTTTGCATACTATGAAGACTGAATGATTGAATCGTGTGTTAAATTGTACAGTAGCGCAGCAGCCAGAGTAGGTCTACATTAAGTTTCTTGAAGCTGTACTTTCAGTGTGTTGGATGTGGAGAAAATCTGTACTTTCCGTGCGTTGGATGTGGATTGCTGATCACTCAAGGAAAGTGAGAAATACTTCAATGTGATTCTGGAATCAGAAACAAAAGTAAGAAATTATACTAATAAAATACATGATCTTGATGAAAAATCTCTATCTAACACAGTTTCTCGCAAGAAAAGGGACACAATAAAAATTGATAACAAATTGCAAGAAAAGCAATATAGTTAAGCTTGTCATCATATTAAAATGAATAGGTGGGCTGAAAAATAATATTGAAAAATGATTAAATAGATAAAATTAAGACTCAATAGGAACACAGTGTGGAGCTCCCAACTAAACAAATATAAGAAAGAAAGCACAATAACTTCATATCACAAATATAGATGATCCTAGTAGCTACACTCCAATTTTGAATTACTTGATATCATAAATAACTAGTGTTCTCATTACGTTGAGGGAATTATTCAAAAATAAAAAGGTGTATAATGAAGAGCTGATCCCATAACACAAGTTTAAAGACAACGCTACCTTAATTTCTTAAATGCACTCTTTTACAGATTGCTAGTGGCACTCGATAGGAAGTTGTGGAGGTCGAGCATTAAGGTTATGGGTTAGGAGGTAATTGAGCATATTTAGTCTTCGAGTGTGAGGCTAGGCTGATAGGATTTAGTCTTAGACTGCTAGTGGTCAGTGCTGTGTTTACACTACTCATCCGTTTTCATAGTGTCGGGCATTATTTACTGATTCAGTGGTTCTTGTGGTGTTGTTATTATTTCCATGTTGGTATTGATATATTCTCTTTTTGTCTTTTCATCTTCTTGAGCCGAGGGTCTATCTGAAACAGCCTCTCTACCCCATCAGGCCTGCGTACACACTACCCTCCCCAGACCTCACTTGTGGGACTATACTGGGTCGTCGTCGTCGTTGTACTCTTTTACAGAATTTCTTCAAGTCATTTTCACTATGCATGTTGTATTTTTTCTAATTATTAGGGATGGAAGGACTGCACTACATCAGCGTGATTGAGCTTGAAGAAAAGAAACATAAGCAATGTATTTGCAGAAAAGGAGTGAAATATTGAGAAAGTGGCTTAGAGGATGCAAACTGATTTAGAAGCAAGTCTTAACAGTCGGAAGGCAAATTTACAGTCACCAACCAGTGCTAAAAAGCTATCACGATTTTCATCTCAGGACACAGATATGTCTTCGATCATCTAATCTGTCAGCTAGCTCAAATTGGACAAGAAAATAAATACATGCAGTTTAAACATCCAATAATTGAGAAAGTTGGACTCTCTATTCTCCATGTGATTTAACTCATTAATTTAACTGCATTTACAGAATTCGAAATCACATTTTGCAGTTTGTACAACATAAAGAAACATAACAGATCATGTTTTCTAAATGGCCTTCTACTTCTCCCTACGGTGTTAATTGTTAAGATCACCATAATGACCATATGAATATTTATTGCATATTAATAAAAGTCAGGAAAGTTAGAAGCCACAGGTAAAATGGGAGAGCAAAAAGTTCGGCAATATTTTCAAGTTCAAAAAGGAGTACAATTTTGTAGAAGTTCGTCACAGTTTTGTAATTATAGGTGCAGCAGCACCTTTTCTTTTAGAAGAAATAAACATATCAATATCAACCCCAGCCGTAGAAACAGCCTCTTGCAGAAATGCAGGGTAAGGCTACAGACGATAGACCCGTATGGTCTGGCCTATCCCTGGACTCCGCGCATAGCGTGAGCTTAGTGCACCGGCCTTTTTCTTTTTTTAGTAGGCGTCAAGTTTGCAGAGCATATGAACCCAAGTATATATTTATACAAGGTAAGGATGTTTTTAGGCAAAATACATCGACGGCCCCTTAAAATTGTTCACACTCTTCGCTTAAACACTCCAGTCTGTCCATTTAAACGTTTTAACCAGGCCTTTACTGTGTCATTTAGACACAATTAATACGCAACTAAACACAAAAGGTGTGTGTAATTCACACACTAGAATAACGAATAAAAGGAAGACACGTGGATTTAACTTGACCAAAAAACTTTAAAAAAAGAAAAAGAACTAATAGAAAAACAAAACACCGGCCCCATTCATCTTCTTTGGCTAGAAAATCATCGTATCCTCTTCGATGTTCCAAACCCATTTCTCGACGTTGCTCGTGAAGCCTGTAGCTGATGTACTTTTGGATATTTTTTATTAAGCTGCTCCATATGATTTGATTTGATGGGATTTTCTCCTTTTGGTTTTTCTTTTCATTTTCTCTATATGCTTTTGAGTTGGGGAATTATAACTTTTAAATATAGTTTCACAATTTGGACCCTGGTTGAAATCTGAGTTGGGGTTATTTGTTTGAGTAGGAGACCATTTGGAAAAAGTTTGGAGTTATTCCAACTTTGAGACCTCCATTGATGGTCCTTCAAACTTGAAATTTTGAGAATGTAAACCCAGATTATTATCAAATAGTTGTTGATTGAGAAGGAATAATACTTGTTTTTGAGAGTTGAGAATTGAAGTCCGATACGAATAAACGAGCATCTCCTGTAGATGGAATAAGGTTCTCTTTCAATAGTAGTTTTGTCCCATCTGCTAGAGTTTGAAGAATTCCTAAAGGACCGGCATATTCAGGTCTGATACGTTGTTGTATTCCTGCAGATATATCTCTTTCTAACCAAACAATTACTAGTACACCTATTGTGATTCCTAATACAAGAGTCAAAATAGGGAAAAGCATCCATATGATCCCATAGACTTCTTTCTTCACCTTCATTGTTATTTGAACAAGTAAAAGTTCTGTCTTGGTCCGAGTGGGGATAGCATTTCTCTTCTGCATGTACAGGGAGATTTGAAAAATCCAAACTTTATCTACTAATTTGAATAAATTGTCAAGAAAATTTCCAGACATCATTCTTAGAGCTTGAGAAGAAAGAACCTGGACATCATTCTTAGAGCTTGAGAAGAAAGAACCTGGTTAAAAGACTCATGATTATTGTCTAGAAATTGGCGAGTGATATATTTTGTAGATGAAATTGGTGAGTCAGAAAGAAAAGTAAGAAATTTCTAGTGGTGTGCCCAGATTTAAAGGTGGAGATAAGAGTAATGGAGTGAAAGATCTAAAAATTAAAAGAAATATTCACCAGAAAATTTTCCAGCAAAAGTTATTTATTTTGGCAAGAAGTACGAGGAATTTGTTTTTTCGAACTTGAAGATTGTGAGAAATACTTACCTTTTCAAGTCACTTTTTTGTGTCTAAATGACACAGTAAAGGCCTTGGTTAAAGTGTTCAAATGGAACAGACTTAAGATGGGCTTAAGATGGGCTGTTTAAGTGAGAAGTATGAACAACTTTAAGGGACTGTTAATGTATTTTGCCTTCTTTTTAATATGGTAGTTCCATCTAATCATGTTCATCATCCTTCATCTCCACTAGTGATAGAATCATTTAAAACCTTTTCTTGCAGAATACACAGCATAGCCATAGAGAACTTACAGTTAGGGACTGAAGAAAGAGCCATAGCAATGATGTAGATTAGCTAGTCCTCAAGGACATACCGATCCCAGCCGTGCACAATCAAGTGAAAAATAGTCCTTTCAGATATTAAGTCAGAGAAGCACAAAAACTGCCTCTGACCTCTGGTTATTAGCTCTTCTGATATATGGGACAGAAGTGAAATTTAAATCCAATCAAATTGTAATTGTCAATCTAGAAACCACAATTTTTCAGTGGAGCTGTTTGTGAGTTGATCCATTCTTGAACTAAAGGTCTTTCTTTTGTGCTTCTTGCACTGCAAAGCTTCATCCTCTAATTTCTATATAGCGGCACAACAAGCAAAAAAAATGAACAAGTTACTCGAATATTGATATACCTTTAACCACTCAAAAAATACAAAAAAGCACAAAGACAAAATGGATGGAAAAAAGAATTCATAAAGAGAAAAGAGATATTAACCACATTTTAGATAAGGATGAAACATTTAATACCTGATATAAGCCAAGCCAAAAACTGTTCCACTAGTGCTTCAGTAACTGGACATTGATTGCACGAAATTGATTAACAGGACCAACAATTCCTCAGCATGTTGGCTCTCAATGGGAATTTCCCTCTTTAAACCCTGTCTGAAACCAATAGTGAAGTGGATGGTCTGATGCTCAGCACAGTAAGCAAAATTCCAGTACCACGAAATTTTCTTCTCAATCTACTGGATTTAAAATCAATCTGCATATACATGCTTATCTGTCCCACTAATCAAAGTGATCAAGCCTCTCTGTAATAGTAAACTATGCAATTGTGCGCAAAATCTGAATTGTCAGTCATGTATGCAGCCTGACTCACGGGAAACTGGTTTAGTTCAACTCACCACTTATGCAAAAAGGGATTTGCCACTTTGATTTCCTTTTGCAGTTCCTTGTTCAACATGTGTCCACAAATTTCCATCACATTATACCTAATTCCCACAAAGTAAAATAAGAAAAAAATCAGAAAGAGGTTTAACTTGGCTGTCAAATTACAAAACAATAACATATTTCACGCTTAATAGGTAAAAGCTGAGAAGAAAAATATTTGGGAGATGCATAGACTATTCCACCTGAAAAATAAAGGTAACTATCCTAAACTGGCATAGTTTTTCTCATTATTATTAGTTGACAAAGAAGGCTGAAACATTATAATAAAAGGCACTAGTTAAAAGGGAACCACAGTAGGAAAAACGTCAGGCTGATCAAAGAAAGTAATTCAATAAGTAAAAAAAAGCATCACTACGTTCCTAGTTCAAACTATATTCCTACCAGCAACAAGTAAAACAGTTCCAAATTTTAGTCCTCTTGTTTTAAAGAAGTAAACTAATGAACATAGTTAAATGACTCAAAATGTGCAATAAGCGATAAAAGCAGATACACTAATTTTCTAATGAAGGGAAAACCCTTAAACAGGACATTAAGACATGAACAATAATAGGACAAAGTTTTAAGGATTGTTTCATACCCAACTGCAACCAGGTATCTTCTTAAGACCCTTCTCACTCATTTTCTGACGCAACAACGCAACATCTAACCACCGATTTGCCGCAGCATAGATGTCTGACAAAAGTACGTAATTACCAGTATTTTGAGGCTCAAGTTCAAAAAGTCTATGGGATACCTCCTCCCCTACCTCAATGTCACAGTGTAGCTTACAAGCCCCAAGAAGTGCACCCCAGGCACCAGCATGAGGTTCAATGGGCATTGACCTTATAAGTTCATACGCATCTTTAAGTTTTCCTGATCTTCCAATAAGGTCTACTACGCATGCATAATGATCCGGAGAAGGCTTAACAGGATATTTGTTTATCATTAGATTAAAGATGCGGCAACCCTCCTTAACAAGTTCTGCACGACTACAAGCAGTCAGAATTACCTTAAGGGAAACATCATCAGGCACAAGCCCCTCGTTCAGCATCCTATCAAAGAAAACTACAGCCTGAGAACCGCAACCATGAATAGACAGGCCTTGTATCATTGAACAGTATGATACTAGATCACGCTTAGGCATCCCCTCAAACAGCATAGTCGCCCTTTCCATATTCCCACATTTAGCATTCATATCCACAAGGGCTGCAGCTATATGCACTTGATTAAGATCAAATGAATTCTGGCTCATATATTGTTCTACCCAATTTGCCAGGTCCAGGCGACTTAACTGGGAACACGCACACATCAGACTAACCATTATAAACTCATCTGGCCTAACATTCATTGACAACATTTCATGGAAAATTTTGAGAGCTTCATTGGGCTGCCCGTTCTGAGCGTACCCAGATATCAAAGCAGACCAGGATATTATGTCTCTGTCAAAAGACTGATCAAACAGGAACCTCGCTGATGCCATGTCACCAGCCTTAGCATAACCATCAATCATAGTAGTAAAAGATACCACATCTTTGCCAGGCATGCTATCAAACAATTTCCTGGCACTAAGCAAATCACCAAACTTCACGAATGCACTAATCATTGCATTCCACGAGGCTATATTTTTATGGGGCATTTCATCAAATAATTTCCTCGCTTGCGATAATTCACCAAAATATATATAGCCAACAACCATAGCAGTCCATGTAACCTCATTCCTTAGAGGCATTTCATCAAAGATTCTACGTGCATACTCAATCTGATTGCACTTCCCGTAAAGATCAATCAAGCTGGATCCTACAAACACGTCACTATCAGTTCCATATCTAACTATCAACCCATGAACAGCCTGACCTTCCCTCAAAGCCAAGGCACTAGAACAAGATTTGACCAGCGAAGGAAAAGTATACTTATCAGGTATCACATTCATACTTCTTTTCATTTGTTTCAAGATAAGGAAGCAATCAGCAAAGGATGAATGTTTGCTATACCCTTTAATCAATGTATTCCAGACATAAATATTGGGCTGAATGACACGCTCAAATACACCTGTCGCATAAGAGACATCGGAGGAAAAAGTGTTACAGAGCGATATAAACTGGTTGATGATAAAATGGTCTTGCTCGTAGCCTTTTTGGATTATGTAGGTGTGGACTTGCTGAAGGTTTTTGACGGTTCTGCACGCTCTCAACAGATTCAGAAGCGGTATGGACAATGAAAATGATGGTTCAGCAGAAGTTGTGAAGCATTTGCTAATCAAAGACATAGCCTCAGAACTAGCAGGTGATAGTGCCTCCACATTGCTTCTTTTTCGTTGGAGATGAGGGCAGATTCCTCTAAGAGTGCAGAGCTTATTTGGTTTTTACTTCCACTCCAATTATTCTACGGCATGGACTGAGTAGTCTGTTATGTGTCCCACGATATAATATTGTTGATACTTTCTCATAAGACAAAAGATGGAATCCTTTGTTGCCAGTAAATAGATGAAATTTCACCTGTTCAAAAGACAGAAAGCACATTGCAGCTGTGTGACTGAGAATAAAAGGTGACACACACACGTGTATATGGAGATAACTAAAGTACAAGAAAACAAAGTATAGTGCGGCAAAGCCCTCAAACTTCCACAACTTCGGAACCTAAGAGCTGTCAAAAACTAACCCTTTAAATCAGAGCTGCAATATCTTCACTAAAGTTTACTTGTTTATATCTTTTTATCTTTTTGGTGTAAATAGATATGTCATAGAAAATGTAAAGAAAATTATTGTATCTTGTAAGTATGTTTGTCCTAGCACTCTCTTCGTGCTAGAGTTTTATGAATGTACAATTACCTTTTGCTCCCAAAAAAAAAGGCAACCTTTCAATCATAAAATATAGGTACCCCCCCCCCCTGGTGTAGTTCTTGTTAACAGCACTTTCATAGGCTCTTTTATCTCCTGAAATCATAAAATATAGGTACCCGCCCCATTAAGGTTCTTGTTAAGAGCACTTTCATAGGCTCTCTTGACTAATTCATATTATTTAGGCTGGATTTAGCCTGAAGGTGTACATTTGGATTTTTAGGTGTTGGACCATATGTCACAAAAATTAAGTTTCACAATCTAACAAAACCATACCCAAAAAGAAAAACAGTGGAAAGTTGGACAAGAATGGTGTTGTGTCTTTTATTTTCCTTTTACTCACCATTCACCAAGCAACTATGGTAAAAAGAACTTTAGCGAAGATTCAGAATTTTAACCGACTTATTGATCTTATGAATGTAAATTAGGTAGAAAATAAACTACGAAACAAACATCAAACAGACTTCAGCTAGCAGCAAAGAGTGAATCCAATGGCTGCTTTGGCCAAAGATGGGGAGGAGGGGAGAGTCGAGGCTCCTCTTGACAGAGATCCCAAACTTACGAGTTAACACTACTACAGCTATCAATTTGTCACATAATCCACTCAAACTTCTCCGAATTCAGATTTATAAAAATTTTATCCATCCTAGCACTTCATGTTTTACTTGCTGACACAAACTGCACATTAGTCGAGCGAAACTGTAATCTGTTTGCTGAAATTTCCTGTTCTCTGACCCTCATAGTGACCCTTTTCTTAAGCTATATAGCACTAAACATCAACATCTATACAATACCTAGTCAGAGACATAAGTAGGAGGAGGATACAGTGCATATTCTTTTAATGACGGTGCTGTCCGGGTTAACTTACACGCTGACTATTCCACCGGGTACCTACTATCTCCGTCAACATAGGTACCGGATAACTCTGTCCACCAAGGCTTAGCCAGATGAGAAAAAATTGCCCCGTATTTCTTTTTTTTGGATAAGGTAAATGACTTAGTATTTTTTCATCTGCTAGGACTTGAGAGCCCATGATCCACTCACTTTATTGACTATTAGGCTACACCCTTACATTGCATTATCAACTACAATGCGTACATATATGTGACTAGGCTAACTACACCATTAAAACACATATCAACTATAAAAAGACAAATAATATGGAACTCATTTCACCAAACTAATTTGCATTTAGCTATCCCATTACTTCATATCATGCAAAGTTTCATCTTTTACTCTTAGAGACAATTTTCACTTCCACTTAGAAGCTAGAACCCCCCACCCACCCCCACCCCGTTTTGTTCTATTTTTTTTCACATATCACCATGAAGGGTTTTCAAAGGAAAGAAATTTAGAGACCAAATGCATTAAAAGAAGAATATTAAAATCAGAAAGCAAATATAAAGAATTAGAAAGTAGTCAAAAATAGGAAAAGAGCAAAATAATAGCAACATCAAATACGGATAAATACCAGACAATGAGCGACGCGCCGACGTGATTCTCCGACCGACCAGCGGGGAGACAATAGCCGCCGCTGCTCTGCTTGCTTTCAATCCTCTTTTAGTTCAAACCCTAGCTTGGCTCCCTTTGGTTTCGTAAAAATTCTCCTGATGTTTTGAGATTGCCCACCTAAGTTCTTATAATTATTTTTCGACCCCAAAATGTTTTTTTTTTTTTTTGACTCTTTACAAACTTGTTTTTAGTTTTATGACCCTGCCTCTTCTTTTTTTTTTTACGTATGGGAGATTTAGTTTTATACGTAAGAGATCTTTCTTTTACACATAAAAAATCTGAAAAGGTCATTTTCTTAAATTCAAAATTATAAAGGGACATGATGTACAAATAACACAACAAACTTTTTTGATATAAAGAATTACTCTCTCGTTGTTATAAATAGAACTCTATTTAGAGCGAATGTCTACCTTTTAGAGAGTTCTACTTTGTGGCTAAGTCATTTTTCCCCTATAAATAGAGGGGTCTTACCCCATTGTAAATCATCCCAAAATTCAATAAGAATTTTATCTCTCTCTGCAATATTATTCTTGTTCTTTATTGTTTTATAACACGTTATCAGCACGAGACTCTAATCAGTTGAGTAAAAGCTTTGGGATTGAGCATAATGATTGTCAATTGTTCCATTAGTTCCTTCATGATTAAATTATGGATTTAAGGTAAGTATTTTACTTTATTTTTCTCTTTTAAATTCTTCAAATTCTATAATTTGATTTTAAATACAAACAAAGACGATAAATTTTGATTATAAATCTATTTGAGTTTATAAGAGATTATAACCACCCGAAGTGGTAAAATTTTTATGCCATGATCAAATCATATATGATAATGGGCATAAGAAGTGAAAATACGTGCCATTCTATTTGCTTCATTCTCATTACCTTAAGAGAATGTGTTAGCAATATGTGATAAGTCTGAAAGAATACAAAATTATTACCGTGAAGGTATCAATGGACGTGGACGTAGCAATAGACGAAATTATAATCGTCATCATAACTATGATAATGAGAATAATAAGGATTCTCAAAATAATCTTTCACTCTGTGAAAGTAATATTTGT
>MDKI01097510.1:0-16982 GCA_005239505.1 Nicotiana paniculata
TTATGACATTTGGTTTTAGATGTCGATCATGTTCAAACCTTGTAGATGATGTTTGTATTTTACTATGAAAATAGAATGACCTGTTGATCGGCATGTTGATTTATTATTGGCTTGCCTAACAGTAGCGTTGGGCGCTATCACGATCTATGGTGGAAATTGGGTCATAAAAAGGAAATAGTACATTTCATTATAGACTTTGTTTATATCACTCTTAGTAGATCATGTACTCAGTGACACCAATCTTGGAGGGTATTAGACTTTTGTATTGGTATTAATTAGCTATGCAACCTCTAAATCTTGCATTTGTTTATGATGTTATGCAGCTACATGTTAGTTTTGTATCTCTTATTATTGTTTGGTGTTGGCTTTCCTAGAAAGCAATGTTACGCTCCATCACGACCCCTTGGTTGGGATTTAGCGTCGTGACAAGTTGGTATTACAGCCTTAGGTTGCATAGGTCTCACGAGTCATGAGCACGCTTGGTAAAGTCTTGAGGATCGATGCGGAGACGTTTATGCATATCTTTGAGAGGCTATAAGGCTTTAGGAAGCTTCATTTTCTTTCTTTCTCTATTGTGTGATTTTGTTCTACCCTAAAGTTTGAATCTTTTCTCTCTATTTCTCATAGATGGTGAGGACACCGCAATAGATCAGGAGCCAAAGCTCTAAGTTATAGCCACCACGAGGGATAGAGGTCGGGGCAGGGGCAGAGCTAGAGCCCAACCCATGGTGCATCTAGCAACATCTATAACTACTCAAGGTCGAGCTAGAGTTGTACCAATCAATTATCATATAGGTATAGAGGATGAGAAGGCTCCAATTTATGTCGAGCCAGTAGGGCCAGCTAAGGTCCCATAGGGTTCATCGCTACCCAGTGCTTCAGGATGCTTTGGTTCGCATATTTGGTCTTATGGTCTAACAATCCGACCGTTCATTTTGAGATTTAGCGTTCCATTTGGTGATTTGATACTTTGAGTAGCTTCATATTATGTATTATGACTTGCGTGTATCGTTGGTTTTGATTTTCAAGCGATTCGGGATTGATTTGGAAGACTGATTCTCGTTTTAGAAGCTTTAAGTTGGAAGAGTTGACCAAGGTTTGAATTTTGGGTAAACAGACTTGGAATTAAGCTTTAATTATTCTAATAAGTTTGTATGATTATTTGGATACATCCACAAAGTTTGGTTCAATTCCGATCAGTTTTGGATAAGTTTGGGTAGTGTGGTGATTGTTTTCGGTTTCGATGTCGATTTGAGCATAAAGGTTATCATATTGAGAAAACAGCCTTTTATTTTTGTTTCCACTGAATCATTGTATTTTTATCATAACTTTAGAACCATAACAACTGAAATCATAAAGTTTCGACATCGTATGAGAAATTTATGGTCATTTTACTAAGAATTGGGTTGCCAGCTTGCCACTCAATTCGTATTTAAAAATCTTCACTATTTTCAAATATTGAAACCAACATATCTCCTTCATTACAAGGTCAAATGGAGTGATTCAAAAGCCTAACTTTATTGGAATTGCATGAGGAATCCATAAGAGGCATCAAAAGTGAGTTTTGGAATTGTTTGGCACAAGAAACAAGGCAAAACAACTGGGCATTTTTGTCTATTAATGTTGTTAGAGTTTTTCTCATCTTGAAAGTTTGGTATTGGGAGAATTCAAGGATGTTCTTGAAGTTTTTTCCATGGGGTAAGATCTAAGCCATAACCTAAGTATTTCTCTTTGATTAATTCCCTTAGTTTAAGCTTTAATCCATGATATTAATTGAAACCCCATTTAATTCTTTAAATTAAGACCTAGGTTATGTCCTAAATTTTAAAGATTGAAAATGAGTTAGAGGGTTTTATTTCCTGATTTCATTTGGGATATTGTTCTCCTATATTAGGAGAAAACATACTCGAATTTGGCGTGTTTTGGAGGAGTATTTCAGGAGATATGGGACCCAACTAGTGTGGGTTGGACTCTTGGTCTATGAACACCCAAGAGCGATATTTTGGCGAATTGGTTGAGCTATCGGACCCCAATTGAGTCGATTTTTGTTCGTGTGAGCTTGTATTGGTTCGGGCTTCGCTCGGGTAATCTTGGATTCGGAATCCAAGGCGCGTCTGACATTGACTTTTGTTGACTTTTTGGGGGAAATGTAGAGATCATAGCTTTACATATTTTAATTGCTTTATCTTCCATTGTTTGATGATATTAAGTCGATTTTGGTTAGATTTGAGTTGTGTGGAGGAGAATTTTAAGAAAAAAGCTATTTTTGACTGTTGAATTGGCCGAGTTGAGGTAAGTGTCTTGCCTAACTTTGTGGGGGGATACCCCTTAGGATTGGTATTGATTTGATTCATTTGTGCTATGTGAAAGCTATGTACACAATGTGACGAGAGGGTACACAGGTTGTACGTGGTATTTGGTTGGTTTAGTCTACTTAGACTATTTTCCATGCTTTAGTTGAAATGCCATATCATGGTCTAAATTCTCTAAGCTAATCTATTCTTGTTTGTGTTAGTCTATTCGTACATGTCTTAATTGACTTGTTTAAAACTTTTTCTACATCCTACTTGATAAATTGCTCTCACGCCTTACTTGAAATTAATGCTTCTTTTATTGTTACACGATATTTCTTCATCGTTAATTATCATTATTTGAAGTTATTGCTCATGTTATCCCTTTCATTCTTAATTATTATTACTTGAAGTTATTGTTCATGTTATCTCTTTCCTTGTTGATTTTCACTAATTTAAGTCATTTTTATACGTTATCTCTTCCATTGTGAGTCATTCTTATATAATATTTTGGTTATACATTATCTCAGTGTTGAGTTGTTGGTGTTGAGTTTATGCTGATCGTTATCATGTTGAGGCAAAATTGCTATTATTGAAACATCTTCCTTGTTCGGCATTTTATATTCATTATTGTTGTTGATATTCTTGTACCCGTTTTGGTGGAGGCATTATAAAGACCCGTAAAATTTATCGTTTAAAATAATACCCGAATAAGTCCCCAAGTTGTTATAACTGTAGAAATTCTTAAAATGGACATATTTTTCAGTAAAAAGTACCCCAGAATTTGAAAGATGAATTTTCCAGAAATTTGGGCATTATGAGACGCACTATGTGATCGCATAACGTGTATGTGGATCGCATAATGGTCACATACATGGGCAGAATCACTGCCCAATTTGAGGACAACTATGCAGTCCAAAATGTGATCGCATGTTGGTTCTGCGGACCGCATGGTTGTCACATTCTTGCCCATTAATTTTGGTAAGGGAGGTTATGCAATCGCATAACGTGCATGCGGACCGCATAGTGGTCGCATACCTGCACAGTGTGTTTTAAATGTTGGCCCATCTTGACGACCATTCTGTGGTTGATTCTGCTGACCGCGTGTCAGGAATGCGATCGCATTCCTGACCGCACTCCGGTGTCAGGCTCCTATTTTTCTAATTTTAAAACCCGACCCCCAGTTCATTAAAACACCCTTCCCCTTCATTTTTAACTGATTTCTGAGAAAAAATAGAGAGAAGGGAGAGAGGGTTCTTGAGAGGGAAAGTTCTTCTTCATCAAAAAAAAAATTTTATTCTTCAAAATCGCTCAAGCACGGAATCTATCGAGTTAGTGCTATCTTTTTCACTCAAAGAGGTAAGTCTTCACCCCATTTTCCCCAAGTTCTCAGATTTTAATTAAGAATAAAACACATAGGATGGTTCTTGAAAATGGAGGTCAAACCCATGAATGCATGTGACTAAAACTTCTTAATCTAGTAAAAAGGGAAGAGGGTTGGGGTAAATTTCACAAGGAATGGGTGGTAATCTAATGAGGTCACCTAGCGTTCGATAAAATGCTTAAAAGAGTTTGAATTGTATGCATGATTTCCAATTTTGAGTTGAATATGTTTAATTGTGAACTATATTGGCGGTACTAGTCGGTTCAGTGATTTGTGAGTAAAAGTTAAAAAGGAATTCTGACCCCAGGTATGTATGTTTAACTTTAATCTTTGTAAAGTCACCTCATTGGTGCCGGAACAGTCGCTATGTGTTAATTATCTGAGTATGTGTAAATTGGGTGTTCTAAATATGTTGAGTAATGATACTCTACTCTCTGACTGTCTAGCTGAAATTCATGTATTTTGCTATTCGGAAATTGTGAAAAGGCGATTTGCTTGTGAATGTTTTACCATGTGTAAGGTTGATTAAGTACCCTAATATGCCGATATGAAGGATTGGTAACAAACCCAAGTATGTGAATATGACTAACTGCTAAGAGCTGTGAAATGATATGATAAACAGAAATTTGTGGTTGATTTAATCCTACTACACTGATTGTGGCAATGTCTTATTTGACTCGTCATTTTGGGCAAGATCTGTTGTGACTTGAAATCGTATGGGTGGTTGGTTGTACTGAGATTGTGTCCTTATGATGAAATTCTCTGTAATTGAATTGTGAATTAGAAATGTTGATATGAAATCTGATTGTCTGGTGGGATCGGTTTGCGCACCGCAACACGAAGAAATAAGGGTGGGTGAGGTAATAATGGTGGCCGAGGTAATAAGGATGGAATGCGGTCACGTTGAAATGAAGAATCTATGAAATTCTTGAATATGGTGTTGTTGGAAAGGAAAAAGGTGAAATCTGTGGAACTTGTGATTTTGATTATTTCTGTTGTTGTGCAATGCTTGCTGATCCTATTACTGTCTCTTATCTGTGCATTGCTGATCTTACTTAGAGTAAAGTTTGTTCATACATACTAGTACTATTCCACAGTAATAACGTCCCTTTTGCTGGGGGCGCTAAATTTTCTTATATGAATGTAGGTGGTTCTACGGCAGGTAATTCAGTCCACCGTCAGTAGTGCCTCCTCTCCCCTCCGCAGTTGAATTGGTGAGCCTCACTTCCTCTCGGGGCCATGTATGGTTCATGTCACCTTCTTTTGGGTCTATTTGTATTGTAAGGTATAGCCGGAGCCTTCTTTTCGGCAAGTATTGTATAAAATCCTATCACTCGTAGAGGCTCCATAGACATAACATGGGTATTGTACATATGTATTTTGGGTAGTGACAATCGTGGTCCATGTGGTGGAAGTATGTATGTTGTATGTATCTTGCAAGTATTTAGTACCATATGTTGTTAATGATAAGAGGTAGAAATGAATTTAACTTGGAGTTTTATGTTAAGTCTCAAATTGCTAATTCACATGAATAAGGTATATGAAAATCACGGGGTAATGCGTGGGATAGGTGAGGAAAATCCAGGTCCGCTTGACTGGGGCCACCCGGTTGAGCGTCGGTCGTGTCCCTTGATTTTGGGGCGTGACAGGCATGGGCTATTATTGTGGAATCATTGATATTGTTATTTGATAGAAAATTGTGATATATGGGCACTTGTGGTGCGAGTTGTTATTGTGATGTGATATTGATGCGCATGCAGCGGTATAAGGCTTGGGGTTAATGTGCATGCGGTGGTATAAGGTGGGTATGTACGTGTTTCTTAGGGGAACTACGTGAATCCTTGTGGCGCATTAAGGTGGTCTAAAGTGCGTATAGCTATTTCGGAAAAATTGTTTTCAAAAATTTCAAATGTAAGTCTCACACGGCGGTATAAGGAAAGATTGTGATTGAAATTGTGAAATGTGAATATGAAGCAGTACATCGGTTGTGATTTTCATTGTACATTCCATGTTGGGACAACTTGTTGATTTGAATGGCCATTGCTCTTCCTTCAATCATTCATCCGCATTTTGATTGTGTTTGGCTATTCGTTGTTATCTTCGTGTGGGAACGATTGTGGTTTCTTCTGTTTGTCATGCATTCTAAGTGATTTGTTGTGTTGCTTTAATATGCCAATTTGTGCCTCCGTTATAACTTGGCGAATTGAATGTCAATGTGAATTTAATTGCGTGGAGTCACTATATCATATTCTGTTGAGTTATTGGTAATATAATGGTTTAAATAAAAAAAATTATTAACATGTTTTATTCTATGTGCCTCTTAAGATAGAATTCGTTATCTCACTTGGTGCCTTATTATTCTAAATGGTTGTCGCACTTTCACTATGATTGGGTTCTCAAATTGTACTCATCACCCTGTTAGATATCTGCCTTATTTAAAATTATTATCATGTTTTTCTTTAAAAAAATTCAACATTTAATTTGTTAATTTAACTTATATTTTGCTTTGTTTAGAAATGATACCTTTACTTAATTTTATTGATTTCTAAACTAGATCCATATTATACAAATTGTATATTATTGTACTTTACTTGATTTTTAAAACAAACTCATTATTTCATTTGACACTTTACCTTATTCAAGATTGTTATTATATTTTGTGATGTCTTAATATATCTTACGTTCATCTAAATTAATATTTATCACGATTGCAAAGTACATGGTAGCACGTGGGCTTTGCCATGTGAAGATGATTGATATTGTGAGCACGAGGAGCCATATGTGTAAGATTTGGAAATAGTGGCTCGTGACTTGTGGTTTATGAGGTGAGGTGCCTTAGGGTAATTGCTGTTGTAAGTCCATGCGTTGGGAGCGGTTTGATTTTGAGTTGTCATCCATTTTTTCCCGTTATTTGAGTTCATTTACATCTCATCAGTGTTCTGATTATGTTGTTTCTTTATTACTCGTTTACTACTCGTTGTCATTTATGTCTTTATTACTTCATTGTTGGTTGTAAACCAATAATTTTTCCTTCGTTGATCTTACGTTGATGTATTTTCCATTGTTAGCTTATGTATATCTTGAACAGGTTTCTATGTCTAGTAGGTGTCTTGACCTGGCCTCGTCACTATCTACCGAGGTTAGGGTTGATACTTACTGGGTACCGTTGTGGTGTACTCATGCTACGCTTCTGCGCATTTTTCTTCAAATCAAGGTATTCTGATTGTGTTGTTGAGAGTTGCATCTGCGCTGCAGGAGACATCAAGGTATACCTGCTTGACGTTCGCAGGCCTCGGAGTCACCCTCTTACTTCATTATGCTAATGTTAAATTATAATTCAAAACAGTATTGTGTTTAGAAATTCTAGTGTGTTTTAGTAGTGCTTATGACTCTGTACTACCTATTTTCGAAAATGTATAACTATGGTTGCTTGCATATGTGTATGCCATTTAATGGTTTATGATAAATGAATAAATAGTTCAATTCTGTTATTAAATCAACATGTGTTAGGCTTACCTAGTCTTGGAGACTAGGTGCCATCACGACATCCTAAGGTGGGAAATTGGGGTCGTGACATTTGTAGAATATGATTCGGGTAGGGGTTCTTCCTATGGAACCAGCCATTTCTCATGTCGGGGAAGGAGTTCAGACTCCCGCCACTCACTCCAGAGAAAATGGTAAAAAAAATATATCAGACCAAGGAGTGTTACCAGTTGGGGTAGTTCAGCCTATTATTGTTGTGTAGCATAAGGCTCGGCCCATGATGTCAGATAATAAGCTGAAGAGGATGCATAGTTTCCAGAAGTTGTTTCCTCATAACTTTAGTGGTGTGCCTTTAGAGGATGCTCATGAGTTCTTGGAATGATGTTATGTAATTTTGTGCAATTTGGAAGTAGTTGAGTCCAGAGTTGATTTCACCGTCTTTCCGATGCAAAGGTCTGGCCAAGAAGTGGTGGTAGACTTATGAGATGGACAAACCAGCAGGGTCACCTCCTCTTACGTGGGCCTAGTTTTCATAGTTTTTTGTGGAAAAAAAATTTCCCTCACTCAAAGAGATAATATGTGCAGCCAGTCTGAGCGTTTTCAGCAGGGTGGCATGACAGTCACTCAGTATGAGACGAGGTTTGTTGAGTCATCTCGTCATGCAGCTATCTCGATCCCTACTCAGAGGGAGAAGGTGCTGAGGTTCATAGAGGGACTTACTTTTGGCATTAGACTTCAGATGGATAGAAAGGCCAAGACTAAGACCTCTTTCACTAAGGTGGCTGAGATTGCTAGAAGAATAGAGTAGATTCGTGATTAGAGGAGAGCGTCAACATATGATAAGAGACCTCGTCATTGTGGTGGTTTTAGTGGTGCCTCATCTGGAGGTAGGGGTTATTTTGGCAGAGGCCATTCTATCGGCCAGTTCTGTCAGCACTTCAGGTTTCTAGTGGTACATCAGGTGGCTATAGTGCTTATGGTCCTCGCTCTGGGCAGCCATTACTTAGTGCATCTTCATCTCCTATCAGTGCACCTTCGATACAGAGTTTCTAATAGTAGTCATTTGAGTCGTCAGGGACAACCTCACACCCAGTAGCTACATCGAGTGAAGGGTTGCTTCAAGTGCAGAGATATAGGGCATTATAGAAGGCATTGCCCGAGATAGCAGGGTACTACCCCACCAGCTGAACTAGTTAGAAGTGGGGGTCAGCAAGCCAAAGGTGGATGCCAGCCAGCTAAAGGTAGATGCCAGTCAATGAGAGGTCATCCTAGAGGTAGAGGACAGGTTGGAGGGGCTCAGCCCCATGGTCATGCATTTTGGGGTATGCATAAGGCGGAATTGTCTTATACATTCATCATAGGTACTGTCACAGGGGCGTTTTCAGTCCGCCGAAAATGCTGCCCGCTGTGCGGCAATCAAGTCTCAACTTGGCTCAGCCTTACCCAATTTTGTTTTGCATTAGAGGTTTGGCACCTAGAATAATTTTAAGGCAACAAGAATAAACAAAGGCACAAGCAGATTTACAGGAACTCTTTCCTAACCTTTTATAATATATGAATTACAAAGGAAACTCTCGAGTTTGGCCAAGGTGTTGCCACCCTTGGCAGACACCAACTCACAAAATAGCCGACTCTTGCACAAAACTGGCCCGTAAAGGCCCCCGCCTAAGACAATGTGTGCTGCCCACTCGTTTGGCAAGGCAATGACACATAATTTTCCATGCTCAAGCATTGATATAGACACCCCTATACCTACATCATTGCCTAATTCCTCACTAGACAATCTGCCCGTTTTTGGGGCTGCTAACACACTTATTTATAGTGTAGTCAGCCCAAAACAGTTTTCCTAATTCAGTTGACACCCCCAACTGATAGGCCATGATCACCCATGATCAAAAACGTGCAAAACATGCTAGAACATGCCTCAAAAACGTGCAAAGACCAAGCCCCCATTATCAGCAACTCCTTTGGACATGGCAGTTGTAACCGCCCATTGTTCAGCATGTGCCCAGCACACTTGGTAACCGCTCCATGTGCACTGCGTGTGTGTGTTTCTGGTCAGCTGCTGCACGCCCAAGGCTGGCATTGTGCCCAGCCTTGTCTTTGACACTGCTCCCGTTCAATTCCATCGCCACAGCTTGTCGCCCATGAATTAGCCGCACGCACACCCGCTGCCACAGTCGCTTGTTCAAGTCAAGTCGCCCCTACTTGACTAAATCTACCTGCATCCAATGCCACATTGATATTTAGCATCAAGTCATTTTTCGAAAAGTTCCTTAGGTGCCAGCCCACTCACCTAAGCCAAAGCAACACCAAGTTTCCCATGTCGCTACCTAGGCACTAAGCCATCATGTTTTAGCGCCTAGGTCTTTCCCGATTTGCCGTGCCAAGATTCCATTTAGCCCGCCTTGTCCCGTCAAGACCTTGGCCCATGCTTGCACATAGACCCCTCATGTTTTGGTGTAGTCCGTCACACCTTAGCCCTCAAATAGTAGTGTAATCCTTCACACTAGCTCTTGCAACAGTTTGTTGCAATCGACAATGCCCGCATTGTCCCGCATGTTGGTTTTCCCTCCCGTGCATAGGCCAATGGCAAGGCCATCATGCCAAATCCTTGTCAATGCCACGCTGCTTGTCGAAAAGCTTTGTTAAGGTTCTAACAAACCACCCCAACCAGTTGAATTCGACGCCCTCGTCGAACAGTTTCCTACACATGCTCGCCATTTGCAAAAGACATCACAAGTTCAGCACCCTTTTGAGAACTATGTTGTCCTTGCCCTTAAGTGCAATGTATTTTCTCATTTGCCTTTCCTGCCCGTCGTTCCCACAGCAAATCCAGCACACAACTGATTTGATTTGGAAGAACCCATCACTGATTTTTGGCAACCCTCAACTCGAAAATCTGCACCAAAGCCTTCCTTGCCTTTTCTGAATTTTTCCAAGCCCGGACAGTCCCTTCCACGAACAAGCACACTGACCCCTTGTCTTGCCGTTTTGTTCATGGCCGTCTCGCCTCATCACGAACCTGCTCCGCTCTGATACCAGTTGTCACAGGGGCATTTTCAGTTCGCCGAAAATGTTGCCCGATGTGCGGCAGTTAAGTCTCAACTTGGCTCAGCCTTACCCAATTTTGTTTCGCATTAGAGGTTTGGTACTTAGAATAATTTTAAGGCAACAAGAATAAACAAAGGCACAAGAAGATTTACGGGAACTCTTTCCCAACCTTTAATAATATATGAATTACAAAGGAAACTCTCGAGTTTGGCCAAGGTGCTGCCACCCTTGGTAGACACCAACTCACAAAATAGCCGACTCTTGCACAAAACTGCCCCGTAAAGGCCCCCGCCTAAGACAATGTGTGCTGCCCACTTGTTTGACAAGACAATGACACATAATTTGCCATGCTCAAGCCTTGATATAGATACCCCTATACCTACATCATTGCCTAATTCCTCACTAAACAATCTGCCCGTTTTTTGGGCTGCTAACACACATATTTATAGTGTAGGCAGCCCAAAATAGTTTTCCTAATTCAGTTGACACCCCCAAATGATAGGCCATGATCACCCATGATCAAAAACGTGCAAGACATGCTAGAACATGCCTCAAAAACGTGCAAATACCAAGCCCCCTTTATCATCAATTCCCTTGGATATGGCAGTTGTAACCGCCCACTGTTCAGCATGTGCCGAGCACACTTGGTAACCGCTCCATGTGCACTGCATGTGTGTGTTTACGGTCAGCTGCTGCACGCCCAAGGCTGGCATTGCGCCCAGCCTTGGCTTTGACACTGCTCCCGTTCAATGCCATCGCACAGCTTGTCGCCCATGAATTAGCCGCATGCACACCCGCTGCCAAAGTCTCTTGTGCAAGTCAAGTCACCCCTACTTGACTAAATCTACCTGCATCCAATGCCACACTGATATTTAGCATCAAGTCGTTTGCCCACAAGTTCCTTAGGTGCCAGCCCGCTCACCTAAGCCAAAGCAACACCAAGTTGCCCATGTCGCTGCCTAGGCACTAAGCCATCATGTTTTAGCGCCTAGGTCTTTCCCGCTTTGCCGTGCCAAGCTTCCATTTAGCCCGCCTTGTCCCGTCAAGACCTTGGTCCATGCTTGCACATAGCCCCCTCATGTTTTGGTGTAGTCCGTCACACCTTAGCCCTCAAATAGTAGTGTAATCCGTCACACTAGCTCTTGCAACAGTTTGTTGCCATCGACAATGCCCGCATTGTCCCGCATGTTGGTTTTCCCTCCCGTGCATAGGCCAATGGCAAGGCCATCATGCCAAATTCTTGCCAATGCCGCGCTGCTTGCCGAACAACTTTGTAAAGGGTCTAACAGGTACTATCTTGGTCTGTCTAGGAGAGGAGTGCTGGTAAATGGACCAATCATAGTACATCCCAAAGATCAATCTCAGTGTGTCATTGCATGTGGGCATGGTATTTTTTTGAATCAAACTGGCAACAAATACATATGTTCACATGTAGATCAGTTAATGCATCCAGGCTATGTTTGATAACACTGAACTGGTTCTCTAAATATACACCTATAGCGCGTCGCCAACAATCATATTTTTTAAAATCTCTTTTTCAGCAGAAGGAACAAAGATAGTGCCAACGTTGTTAAATTATGTACGCCTCTCATGAAAATTTTCAGCAAACTTCGAAATAATAACATTAATTAGGCAAAAAGTCGAAAAGTCTCTTTGGTCCTTTAACGTTGCGTTAAGCCATTCAACAATATTTATTGTCAGCAACGTTGTACTAGTTTCCTAAGAAGAAGTCCCTGATCTATTTTTTGAACCCAACTTCACGCCTAGGCAATTACCAACGGCCATGAGGCCAGTGATTGCTTACGTTGAGCTTGGTCCCGTGCTCAGCACGGGCTCATCTTCACTAGGTATATCTACATAGGCATCCTCATGCTCATCCCAGTAACATATCAAGTTTATGAAGTTAATACATCAATAATAATACAACTGTAAAACTTTTTGAAGGTCGTTAATTAAGCAAAAACCATCAAACCCATATTCAACACTTACAATCATTTTCCATATACTTGAAAGATTATTATTGACAATCATATACACTATAGTCTGACGTTGAAGTTCACCCATCTCTAAGAACACATCCATTTTTCTGACATCAGAAGTAAACCACATTGATTTTGTTCCTCTGAAGTGTACAATTCAAAAGCAGTAGATGAAAGCATATCTAAAAAAAATTCATAAATTTCAGATTAGTCATGCTTCCCAAGTTTGTCAATTAAACCACCAATTTTTTTGCCATTGATAGCTATAAATTGCTTCATTATATCAACTATAGTCGTTAAAACTGTTTCCTACTATCCTCTGGAGTTCTTTTTCTTTTCTGCTTTTTTTTCTTATTATTGACATTAGAAGATGAACTTATAGTATTTTTACTTTTTGGTTGTCTTTGTTATCCATGATCATTTTTTGCTTCTCCAAAGGCTACATCAAGTTCATATCCAACATCTTCTACTTGTTATTCATCATCAACATCAATAGAAAATCCCAAACTCATGTCATGTTACGGCCCAAAATCCAACTTGTCATGATGGCACCTAACCCAACCCGTTAGGTAAGCCAATTAATAACAATCTGATTCAATGAAACTTAATGAAAAAATAAATGTAGAAATAACTTAACTTTTATACAAAAATCTCAAGGACTAGTAGTACAAATCCTGAGCTTCTAAGATTTAGAGTTTACAAATCTGGTATAAAATAAATGCATCATCTGTTTGAGATATACATGAACAGATTAATAATTTTAAAGCTACCAAGAACAAGACGCAGCTATGACCAGAACGCAGGTACGCCTTCAATGCCAGCTCCCGCCATACACAACAACATAAGCATCCAAAATCTGCATGCAAGGTGCAGAAATATAGTATGAGTACAACCGACCCCATGTACTCAATAAGTAACAAACCTAACCTTAAGTTGAAAGTAGTGACGAGCTTGGAAAAAGGTTAGATTCCAACACCAATAGCCAGTAACAATTTATGACAATATAACCAAAGCAGTATAAGTAATAACTCAAAACAAAATGCTCAGCTCGTTCACAGTTTCGAAAAATAGACATGCTTTTCAAGTATAATTGTAAAATCCAAATCTTTTGTCGAAATCACCAAAATATGAAAAATTCTGGAAAGTATTATTTTCCCAAGAAAATTTCAATAACAGATAAGATTTTTCATTATCAAATGGCATGAGGAAAGTACATTTTTATGCCTACATGTCAATGTGTATGTGAAGTCATCATTTATCATATACCGTCTAATATGAAGAATATACATCTCAATGCCTACATGTCAGATCATGAATGTCACAATACCGTATAGCATGAGAAAATGCATCTTTACCCATGTATATCAAATATGCATGTCAATGCAATGCATCATAGTGAGGAACTTATATACTCACACTCTTAGAATACTCAATATCATTTTCTCGCACTTCCACTCATCACGCTCAATAACTCAGCACACACAGTCACTCAGCATTGTATAGGGAAGATCTAGCCCAAATGCTAATAAATCATGTTGTGGTGTGCAGCCCGATCCCATCATGAATCAATAGAAATTGTGCTCATTATGGATGTGCAGGGACAGAGCAACGGGGCTAGACGAAATCCCGGTGGAATTCTGGAAGAGTGCGGGGCGGGCAGGTTTGGAGTGGCTCACTAGGCTGTTTAATATTATTTTTAAGGCAAAGCAGATGCTCAATGATTGGAGCTGGAGTACGATGGTTCCGCTTTACAAGAACAGAGGTGATATAAAAAATTACAACAATTATAGAGGTATCAAGTTATTGAGTCACACAATGAAGGTTTAGGAGAGAGTGATGGAGGCCAGGGTGAGGAAGTGTGTGTCTATTTTTGAGAATCAGTTAGGATTCATGACGGGGCGTTCGACTACGGAAGCGATTCATCTGGTAAGGAGATTAGTGGAGCAGTACAGGGAAAGGAAGAAAGATCTACATATGGTGTTTATTGACCTTGAGAAGGCATACGATAAAGTTCCGAGGGAGGTCCTGTGGAGGTGTTTGGAGGTTAGCGGCATTCTGGAAGCGTACATTCGGGTGATTGAGGATATGTATGATGGTGCTAAGACTCGGGTGAGGACTGTAGATGGTGACCCGGACCATTTCCCTGTGGTGATGGGGTTGCGCCAGGGATTGGCTCTTAGCCCATTTTTGTTTGCCTTGGCGATGGATGTACTATCGCATCACATCCAAGGGGAGGTGCCTTGGTGCATGCTATTTGCCGATGATATAGTGTTGATTGACGAGACGCGTAGCGGAGTTAATGCAAGGTTGGAGGTTTGGAGACAGACATTGGACTCTAAAGGTTTCAAATTGAGTAGAACCAAGACAGAATACTTGGAGTGCAAATTCAGTGAGACCTATGATGCATACGTAGAGGTTAACCTTGATGCTCAAGTTATCCCCAAGAGAGCGAGTTTTAAGTATCTCGGGTCTATTATCCAGGGAAAAAGGGAGATTGATAAAAATGTTACATATCGCATCGGAGCGGGGTGGATGAAGTGGAGGCTCGCTTCCGGTGTTCTAGGTGATAAGAAAGTGTCGTTAAGACTTAAGGGTAAATTTTATCGAGTGGTGGTTCGACCCGCTATGTTGTATGGGGCTGAGTGTTGGCCAGTCAAGAACTCCCACATGCAGAAGATGAGAGTAGAAGAGATGAGAATGTTGGGATGGATGTGTCGGTGTACCAGGCGAGATAGAATTAAGAATGAAGCTATCCGGGACAGAATGGGAGTATCATCCGTGGAGGACAAGATGCGGGAGTCACGGCTGAGATGGTTCGGACATGTTAGGAGAAGAAGCATTGATGCCCCTGTCAGGAGGTATGAGAGGTTGGCCATGGAGAGTGTGAGAAGGGGTCGAGGTAGGCCTAAGAAGTACTAGGGAGAAGTGATTAAGCAGGACATGGCGCTGTTTCAGCTCACTGAGGACATGACACTTGATAGGAGGGTGTGGAGGTCGAGGATTAAGGTAGAAGGTTAGTAGGTAGTTTATAGTATTCACTGATAGGTCGAGGATATTCTTTGAGTTTTATTACGGTATGTGTTTTTGTTCGCCTCAGGTATTGTATTATGTATTGCTATTATTGGATACTATTTATTTTTATTATGTTTTTTATTATTATTATTATTATTATTATTTTCTTCTCCTTGCCCTTCCTGAGCTGAGGGTCGATTGAAAACAGTCTCTCTACCTGCATTAGGTAGGTGTAAGGTCTGCGTACAGACTACCCTCCCTAGACCCCACATGTTGGGACCAAACTGGGTTCGTTGTTGTTGTTGTTGTTGTTGTTGTATGGGTGTGCAGACTCCGGAGGGACAAATCCAGCCCAAGAGCTATAATAAGCCAATCATGGCATGAATCAAATAAGCCTACTGTGACGTGCAGTCCAACCCCATCGTGAATCAATAATACCTGCTACGGCGTGCAGCCCGATCCCATCAATATCACTCACAATCCGGCCCTCAGGCCTCAACTCAGTCACCAATCTCTCCAGTCTCTCAGGCTCACAATGTCATGAATATCAGCCCCAAAATGATGATAGTATGTATCAATAGATAGCAACAGAGACTGAGATATGATATGCAAATGAATAAGTATGACTGAGTATGTAACTGCAATTAAAGCAAATAACTCAACAGCGGATATGACCTCAGTGGGTCTAACAGAATAAGCATATAGCCTAAACATGATTCCTAACATGGATCACAACTCAATTACTCTAGCACGTAGAGATTTTATGGATAAAAACAAGATTAGGTAACTTCACAGTATCACAGAATCAACCAAGTCATAATTCACACAGTGCATGCCCACACACCTGTCACCTAGCATGTGCGTCACCTTAATGCCAACATAACATGTATATTCAGGGGTTCATACCCTCAGCACCAAGTTTAGAACGTTACTTACCTCGAACAAGCCAAATCCAATACCGAGCACGCCAAACAATACTCTAGAAACGCCATCCCACGCGTATCAACCTCCGAACGGCTTGAAACTAGACGAATGCACAAATACATCAAATAATGCCTAAGGAAACAAGCCTAATCAATAAATGTGGAATCTTTAATCAAATGTTCAAAGCCAACCAACAAGTCAAACTTGAGCCCACACCTCAGAACTCGACAAAATTCACAAAATTCGACAACCCATTCAATTACGAGTCCAACCATTTCACTCAAGTCCGACCCTGAATCGATGTTCAAAACTCAAAATTCACTTTACAAAATCTTAGACAAAAACCTCCAATTTTCTCTTCGAAATCATCAACCAAATGCCAAACATGATGATAGATTCATGAAATATAATCAAAACTGAGTAGAGAAAACTTACCCAAATCCATATGGTGAAAATCTGATGTATGGCTAGAATTCATGGTTTAATACGATATATTCCTTACATTTTATGTGTGTTAATGATAAAATTACACTTTTTATGTGCATAATGGAGTCTATTTCATGTGTAGGTGAATTGGAGATGGAAGTCGAGCTAAAAGGATGCAAATACGTCAAACAATACGCTCAAGAGTCAAAAAGGGAACACCCGGGCGTTAGCCGGGCGTTTGGCCCCTAAAGCCAGGCTGACCCTGGCGTTAGTGGGGCGTTTGGCCCCTAACGCCAGGCCTGCCCTGGCTTTAAGGGGGCGTTTGAGCCCAAACGCCTGGGTCCCTAGGTCCGGTCAATTCCGAAATTAAAGAGTTTTAAGTGTTTCCCGGTTGGAATAGAAGTCTCCTACATGTTTAGGGTTTATCCC
>MDKI01247732.1:0-14460 GCA_005239505.1 Nicotiana paniculata
ATGATGTGTTGGTAAATTTGGTTGGGGTCCCGAGGGGCTCGGGATTGATTTCGGGTGGTTAACAGGCATTGTTGGGCCTGAGAGAATCTGCTGTTTTGCTGGTGTAAGTGTAGCAGCACATTGTTCACTGCGATCTCGAGGAATGGTCCGAGATCGTGTAGAGTAACCTGGAGCCCGATCATTTTTGTGAATCGCGATTGCGTGAGAAGGTGTGCGATCACGAAGGTATGTAGCGTTGGTCAGTGCGATCGAGTGTGCATTGGTGCGATCGCATAGGGTTAGTCAGGCGCTTGTGGAGTGGGGTCAACTGTTCTTCGCGATCGCGTGTGTTGGATTGCGATCGCGTGTGTTGGATTGCGATCGCGTGGGTTGAGGTTCTACTGAATCGCGATCGCGTGGCTTGTGCTGCGATGCGTAGGGTCTTTGGAGGGCCTGGGGGATTTGTTCTTCGCTATCGCGTGAGTACTTCCGCGATCGCAGTGAAGGAAGGTTTGGGCAGTATTTAAATAAACCCTCCGCGACCATTAGACCTTTTAACACCATTTTTGAACGGGAAAAGAGCTTGATGGCGATTTTGAAGAGGGGAAATCAGTGTTCCTCGTTGAGGTAAGTATTTTGGACCCTGAAACTCGATTATAGGTGATTAAGGAGCATAATATCAGTGTTGAATTCATGAAAAATCAGTAGAAAAAGGTGGAGTTAGGGATTTAGATTATGAGGCCTTTAGGGGTCGATTTGAGGGGTCAAACGAACTCCGATATTAGAGTTCTTTATATGTACGGACTCATGAGATGATGAAGAACATTTTGGTATAAAATTGTCGAGTTCCGAGACGCTGTCCCGGGGGTCGGGTTTTTGCTAATTTCGGGTTTTGTGCTAAATTTGGTACTGTTCAATTGGAATTCATTCCTTAAGCATAATTTGATGATAAAAATCTGAACTTGGTAGATTTGGAGCACTCAGAGGACGAATTTAGAGGCAAAGGCACTGCGGATTAGTATTTTAGCCGGTTTTGAGGTAAGTAACGTTTCCAAACTTGGTTCTGAGGGTTCGAAACCCCGAGCTAAATGATTTATGACTATAATCGAGGTGACACACATTCCAAGTGACGGGCGTGCGGGCGTGCACCGAGTATTTGTGGCCTGGCTTATCCCATGGCACCGCTTAGTGATTATTCCCTGATGATATCTGTGCTTCTGTTAATGTGGTAATTGTGAACCTGTTAGGAATCATGTTAAGTATAAATGCTAGGCTTCACGCCGAAAATGCTGAGACCCGAGTGGTCGTATATTACTGTCTCATTTTTTGATTATTTGATTTCATATACTCAGTCCTGTTATATCATATCACTTCATATATCAGTCTCAATATTGTTAATTATATGCATACTTATCATTGTTTCGGGCTTATGGATGCATCTGTGATCCATGTGAGTGAGACTAAAGAGTAATGACTGAGTGAGGCCGAGAGCCTATTATTGAGACAGTTATGAGATCGGGCTGCACACCGCAGCGATACTTAAATCATGCCTTCGTTGGCTTGATATAGAACTTGAGCCACTGGGGCCCCTCCGCAGTCTTTACACTCCTAGTGAGCGCATTGATATTGAGGGATGGATTTTCCCTAGGCATGGATCGTGTCCGAAGTGGATGTTATGTGAGGGATGGATCGTCCCTGGACATGGATCTTGTCCGAGTGTTGTATTCCGGAGACGGACTTTCTCCGTGGGGCTGGATTTGGACTTTTTCCTCAGTACGGAGTGACTACGGCCACCAATGATTATGTACATTCCGGGATGGACTTTTTCCCTGGGCCTGAGAGCCATATACGGTACTGAGTGGACTACTGTGTGAGGGTTGTGATCACCATGTGCATATCCACACTGGTTTTATACTTATATTTTTATGATGACATGTAGAGTATACTGGCATACTTGGCATATTTACCCATCCTGATAAACTGTTAGCATGTCTAAGTTCTGTATATTGTTTATTGTAAATTCTGAGGTTTTGTCCGTCACTACCTCTCAGCCCATAGTTTGGGTTCATTACTTCTGAGTTGGTGTACTCACGTTACCCCTTGTACCTTGTGTGCAGATCCAGGTACACCGGGACCCGGTAGTGGATATTAAGCAGCTGTCAGAGTTTTCATTGGAGTTGTCGAGGTAGCAGCTGGCGATCACGACCTCGTCTTCTCTTCCTTATTCCACCTGTTGCACTTATTTTGAGACTATGTTGTCTATTTCTTCATTCTTTATTTTTTTTATATAGCAGCTCATGACTGAGTGACCCGGATCCGGGGTTGGAGATTTTTATTTTGGTTTAAAATATTGTTTTTAAACTTTAGACTTTAGTATTATCAATAATTTTGTTTAAAATTGTATTTTTACTGGAAACTTAATTTAGTTTAGATGAAAGGGGTGGCTTTCCTGGTTCCACGACAGGCGCCATCACGACTCCGAAATCGGGTCGTGACAGACATCCCCGACCATACAAAGTCTCATATGGATCCATCTCGATGCTAGACTGATAACTATTATTGGAAGAAAACTCGGCCAAAGGCAAGAACTGGTCCCACTGACCTCCGAAGTCAATCATACATGCCCTGAGCATGTCCTCCAATATCTGAACTGCTAGGTGAACTGAGGACCTCGATCTGATATAATGGACACCGCCACACCGTGCAACCGGACTATCTCCTGAATGTATATCTGGGCCAACCTCTCAGAAGTATATGTAGTAGCCACTGGAATGAAATGCGCCGATTTGGTCAATCTATCCACAATGACCCAAACCGCGTTAACTTTCCGCAAGGTCCGAGGCAATCCAACCACGAAGTCCATAGTGATGCGTTCCCACTTCTACTTAGGAATGGGCATCTGCTGAAGTAGGCCTCCTGGCCTCTGGTGCTCATACTTAACCTGCTGGCAATTAAGACACCTAACACATACTCCACAATGTCCCTCTTCATCCGCCTCCACTAGTAATGCTGCTTCAAATCACGATACATCTTCGTAGCACCAGGATGAACAGAATACCGAGAACTGTGTACCTCCTCTAGAATCCACCCTCTCAGGCCATCGACATTAGGAACACATAAACGGCCCTGAAGTCTCAGAACACCATCCTCCCCAATAGTAACCTCCTTGGCACCACCCTGAACCACTGCCTCCCGTAGCTCTGCCAAGTACGGATCATCAAACTGCCGAGCCTTAATCTCTCCCAATAACGAAGACTGAGCAACCACATGTGGTAAAACTCGGCGAGGCTCTGAAAGGTCTAACCTCACCAGGCGATTAGCCAAGGACTGAATGTCCAAGGCTAGAGGTCTCTCCTCTGCTGCAATATAAGCCAAGCTACCCATACTCTCTGCCTTCCTGCTCAAGGCATCCGCTACCACATTTGCCTTGCCCGGATGATAAAGAATGGTGATGTCATAATCCTTCAATAACTCAAGCCATCTGCGCTGCCTCAAATTAAGATCTCTATGCTTGAACAAGTGCTGCAAGCTGCGGTGGTCCGTATAAACCTCACAGGACACCCCATACAAGTAGTGCCTCCAAATCTTAAAAGCATGAACAATATCCGCCAACTCTAAATCGTGCACATGGTAATTCTTCTCATGAACCTTCAGCTGGCGCGAAGCGTAAGCAATAACTCTCCCTTCCTGCATCAACACATATCCCAAACCGACGCGTGAAGTGTCGCAATACACTGTATACATCCCCAAATCGGAAGGCAATACCAGAACTGGTGCTGAGGTCAATGCTGACTTGAGCTTCTGAAAGCTCGCCTCACACTCGTCGGACCATTGGAACGGGGCATTCTTCTGAGTCAATCTAGTCAATGGCGCTGCAATAGAAGAGAACCCCTCCACGAATCGGCGATAATAGCCTTCTAGGTCCAAAAAGCTCCTGATCTCTGTAGCTGAAGTAGGACGCGACCAACTCTAAACTGCCTCAATCTTCTTCGGATCAACCTTGATACCCTCTCCGGATACCACATGCCCCAAGAATGCCACGAAATCCAACCAGAACTCACACTTGGAGAACTTAGCATATAACTTCTGTTCTCGCAAAGTCTGGAGCACAACTCTCAAATGCTGCTCGTGCTCCCCAGGCTACGTGAGTAAATCAAAATGTCATCAATGAAGACAATGAAAAAGGAATCAATATACGGCCTTAACACCCTGTTCATCAAGTCCATAAATGTTGCTGGGGCATTAGTCAAGCCAAAGGACATCACCAGGAACTCATAATGGCCATATCTTGTACGAAAAACAGTCTTTGGAACATCTGAGGTCCGAATCTTCAACTGATGATATCCCGATCTCAAATCAATATTAGAAAACACCCGAGCACCCTGCAACTGTTCAAACAAATCATCGATGCACGACAAAGGATACTTGTTCTTAATGGTGACCCTGTTCAACTAGCGCTAATCAATACACATCCGCATGGACCCATCCTTCTTTTTCACGAATTGAACTGGAGCATCCCATAGCGATACACTCGGTCTGATGAACCCCTTATCCAACAACTCCTCAAGCTTCTCCTTCAACTCCTTCAACTCTTTCGGAGCCATACAGTACGGAGGAATAGATATAGGCTGGGTGCTTGGAGCTAAATAAATGTAGAAATCAATATCACGATCCGGAGGCATGCCTGGAAGGTCTGAAGGATATACATCAACAAACTCTCGAACCACTGGCACTGAATCAATCGTCGGAGACTCGACGGTGGTGTCCCACACATAATCAAGATAGGCCAGACAACCCTTCTCGACCATATGTTGAGCCTTCAAGAATAAAACAATCCAGCTGGCTGCTAACTGCGGAACCTCTTCACTCCAGCCTAGGCGACTCGGGCATGGCTAAAGTAACTGTCTTGGCATGGCAATCTAACACAACATGATAAGGAGATAGACAATCCATGCCTAGAATAACCTCAAAATCAACCATGTCGAGCAATAGAAGGTCCGCTCGTGTCTCGAACCCACAGAAGGTGACCACACAAGACCGATAGATCCGGTCTACCACCACAGAATCGCCCACAAGAGTGGACACATATATAGGAGAACCCAAGGACTCACGAGGGACATCTAGAAAATGAGAAAATAATGCTGAAACATATGAATAGGTGGATCTTGGATCAAATAACACTGATGCCTCTCTACCACATACTGAAATAATACCTGTAATCACGACATCTGAGGCCACTGCATTTGATCTGGCCGGAATAGCATAGAATCAAGCTGGAGCACCGATGACTGAGCCCCGCCAGAATGAACAGGAGCTGACGGAACTCCCTCCGTGTGGCCTCCACCTCTAGGACGACCCCTGCCGGCATGTCCTCCACCTCTAGGTGGCCAGACTGCTGGTGCTGAACTCATAGGCTGATAACCCTACTTTACTTCCTTGCCTCGAAACCTGGGACAAGTCCTCCTGATATGGCCGAAATCCCGCACTCATAACATCTCACCGGAGGCATGGCCCACTGCCTTTAAGAAGAACCCTGGATAGCTGGGGGACGGTGAGAACCCTCTGGCATAGCACTGAAGTAAGGGCTCACTGGAGCACCACGAGGAGGTGGTGGTGGGGGTGCTGACCCCTACCAAACTGACCTCTTCCCCTAGCTGGGGAACCTCAGAAATCCTCGAAATGTCCGGCTCTCTTATCCTACTGTACCTGCTCCCTGAACCTCGACCGATAACCCTCGATCCTACGAGCAATCTCCACTACCAGCTGATAAGGGGTCCCCATCTCCACCTCTCGGGCCATGTTGGCCCTAATGCCTGGATGCAATCCAGCTACAAATCTCCGCACCCTCTCAGCATCGGTAGGTAGTATCATGAGTGCATGACGAGACTGCTCAGAAAATCTAGCTTCATAATCTGTCACTGACATCGGACCCTGCTCCAGTTGCTCAAACTGGTATCTCAGCTCTTCCCTCTCAGAGGGTGGAATATACCTGTCCAAGAATAACTGTGTGAACTGCTCCCAAGTGATAGGGGGAGAATCTGCCGGCCTGCCGAGAATATAGGACTGCCACCACCTGCGAGCCCTGCCCTCTTATTGGAAGGTAGTGAAGTCCACTCCATGGAATTCTAATATCCTCATGTTGTGCAGTCTGTCCCTGCACCTGCCAATAAAGTCCTAGGCATCTTCTCCTCGCTCACCGCCGAAGATAGGAGGGTGCAATCTAGTCCATCTATCCAATAGCTTCCGCGGATCGCCGTTCGTAGCTGGTCTGGGCTCAGGTGCTGCTGCTACAGGTTGGGCCCCGCCCACGGGCAGTGTACCCGAGTTCTAGTATACTGCCGCTGCATGCCCTGCGGCCTGGGCAGTAGGGGTCTGGGCTCCCCCTTCCCCCTGAGCTGTGGCAGGATCCGCTGGAAATAAACCAGCCTGAGTCATAGTATCCATGAACAACATCATACGGCCCATGACCTCCTGGAAGTCTGGTGTAGTCATGAAGAACATCGGAGTAGGATCCACTAGGGGCACCTCACCCTGCTCCTCTGTGATAGGATCCTCCACTTGCCCTGTCGGTGGTGCAACTGGAATAGCTCTGGGACGCCCTCGTCCCCTACCTCGGGCCGGTGCCCTCCCCCGACCTCTGCCACGGCCTCGAATAACGGGGGTAGCAGCCCCTCCCGGGTCTGGAACACCGGATGCACTCGTCCTCACCATCTGTGAGAGAATAAAGAGTAAGACTTAGTATGCCATTCACTGCATGATAGAAGATGAATAAAGAGAGATTTCCTAACACCCTATAGCCTCCTGAAGATAAATACAGACGTTTCCGTACCGATCTACAAGACTCTACTGGGTTTGCCCGTGACTCGCGAGACCTACGTGAACCTAGAGCTCTGATACCATGTTGTCACGACCCAAAATCCTAACCCAGGTTGTGATGGCGCCCAACACCGGGGTTAGGCAAGCCAACACTTAGATTTCTAAGGATTTTCCCATGTTTGATTAAACATCCCAACACGTGCCAAGTTTTAAAGTTCAAACATTAATTGGAAAAAGATAATTAGCCAATTTAACCAAAAGCAGACATAAAGAGGCACGATCCAATATATATATATACATGCGTGATCCAATATATATAGACGTGAATAAACAAAAGAAGACTTCATAGCGCTGCTGGTAATCGCCAGGGGAAGCAGCTCACCGTGAAGTCAAGTCAAGATATACTCAGGATCGAGCTCTGGCCTGATAACCAGATGCACCAGCCTCAGAACCTGTACAATTAAGTACAAAAGCGTAGCATGAGTACATAATGAAATATGTACTCAGTGAGTATCTAGTCTAATCTCGAAGAAGTATTGACGAGAGGTCAACTTGATACTTACTAGAGTCAAAACAATACAAATTAAATACAGGATAAACAGAAATAGCAGTAATGAATAGTAATAATAAGGACATGAGCAACAATTAGCATTATGAAGTACTTTTACTTAACACCTTTCCATAGAATAAATGCTACTTAGTTCCCTTCCTCTTTCATAAAATCAACAGATAAATTACAGGGCTTCCCATCAATTATCAAACACATAACAAGCCGTGAATGAGCGGCCGGTACGACGTGAAAAGTAAATGTGCACTGCCGAGGGTCGAGCGGACCGAACCATAGATGCATCTATCTGCCCTGCTCGCGAATCAAACATGCGACGCGGTTAATATAATACTAGGGCTACCCCGCTCGCGAATCATTCATGCGACTCGGGTTCCCGTATAAATACATGATTAATAGGAAATTTCGGATAATTTAGCAGGGAACATAGTAACCGGATAAGAATTTAATAATGTCAACTTCAAAGCATAACTTCTTAGGCCTTCACATGTGAGATTCGAGGATATTAGACTACTTAGACCATATGCAAGATCACAGATATAACACATAAAGCATGCTTGTGAGTTCTAAACTACCCGACAAGGCATAATAGTAGCTACGCACGGGCTCTCGTCACTTCGTGCGTGTGTAGCCCCCGCAAATAAGGTCAAACAACCATTTATAATCATCTATGGGGACAATTCCCTCTTACAAGGTTAGAAAGGAGACTCACCTCGCGTCGAACCTACTCCCCGGGTCAAGAATGTGCCCGAAACTCCGAATTCGTCTCCCAAGGACTCGAAACTAATCAAACGTTACGTAAATATATCAAATTATACTCAAAGCATGGAATTCTCCTATTTACTTAGTCATTTCATCCTACTTGAAGGAATCCAAAAATTCATCCCCAGGCCCGCATGCTCGGATTTCGGAAATTTTCAAAGGAATCACTGACCCATAACCTAAGGATCGTTAATATGTGGTTTTCTTATGATTTCATGGCTAATTAACGGGTAATTCCCTAAATTTTCATAAAGCCCTAAGTTACTACCCAAATCCTTGATTTTCACTAATTAAGTCGTTAATTTGACTAGGAATTCATGCATTAAACTAACATTAGGGTAGAATTCACTTACCTTTTAGTAGCTAGGTCGTAGGGCTCTTTTCCAAGCTCTCAAGGTCTTTAATGGTGGGAAGAAATGGAGAAAAATGAAGAATTCCCGTGTTTTAAAGAACTCACTGCCTTCAGTGGTTCCGCACCTGCAGATCAAGGACCGCACCTACGAGTAAAGGCTCGCACCTGCGGAACTGGGACAAGGGGCCTGGGCTCGCACCTGCGGAACTGAGTCTGCACCAGCGGCTCCGCATTTGCGAGAAAAGGGCTCGCACCTGCGAGAAGAGGGCAGCCTATCTGGAGGTCGCACATGCGAGGCTGGGACCGTAGGAGCGATCTCGCATCTGCGACTGGGCAACCGCACCTGCGGCCACACCAGAACAGGTGCACCAGCAATTGCTTCAGCTGGTTTTTAGCCTCGTATGGTGCCCGAGAGGTACCTGTGCCCACCCGAGCCCCCGTCCAAGTATACCAACAAGTCCCAAATCATAATACGAACTCGCTCGAGCCTTCGAAACATTCAAAACAACGCTAAAACTCAAAATCACACCTCAAAACCCCTAAATATCAAACTTAAGAACTTCAAGTTCTTGGATTTGCTAACAATGCGCCGAATCGACCTACTACTCAGAATGACACCAAATTTTGCAAGCAACTCATAAATGACATAACAGAACTATTCTCGGTCTCGAAATTCCGTTTGGACCTCGATAACACAAAAATACATCCCAAACCACAATATGAACTTAAGGAAACTCTTATTTCTCTATTGGGCGCCGAAACTCTTCCGGGTCATCCAAAACCCATTCCGAACATACGCCCAAGTCCGAAATCATCATACGAAGCTACCGGAACCATCGAAACTCGATTTCGAGGTGGTTTACTCAAAATATTGGCCGAAGTGAAACTTGGCCTTAAATGCCAACCTTAAGGAACCAAGTGTCCCTATATCACTCTAAACACTTCCGAATCCCGAACCACCCGTCCCCGCAAGGCATAAATCACAATAAGCCGCTATGGAAAGTTTCATTTAGGGGAACGGGGTCCAATAATACAAAATGAATGGTCGGGTCGTTACAGACCATTTTCTCTCATTTTACTCATCGCGATCGCGATCAATTCCCCGCGATCGCGTAGCACACTGCTGTAGCCAAAAACTAGCAGCTAAAAATGGCCTAGAAATTGTCCAAAACCACCCCGAAACTCACCCGAGACCCTCGGGACCCCGTCCGAACATACCAACAAGTCTCAAAACATATCACAAACTTATTCGAGGCCTCAAATCACATCAAACAACGCTAAAAACATGAATCACACCCCAACTCGAGTCTAATGAAACTACGAAATCCCAATTTCTACATTCGATGCCGAAACCTATCAAATCACGTCCGATTGTCCCCAAATTTTGCACACAAGTAACATTCAACATTACGGACCTGTGCCAACTTTCAGAATCGGAATCTGACTTGATATCAAAATTTCCACTTCCAATCGCGCTCCTAACTCCAGAATCACCATATGAAGCTATTCCTAGACTCAGAATCCCAAACGGAGATCAATAACACTGAAATGCACTTCAACCCAAACTTATGAAATTTTTTCCAAATTACTAACTTCCACAATATGCGCCAAAATGCTCCCGTGTCATCCAAAACCCGCTCCGAACATATGCCCAAGTCCGAAATTATCATACAAACCTGCTGGAACCTTCAAATCCTGATTCCGAGGTTGTTTACTCAAAAATTCAATCTTAGCCAATTCTTTCGACTTAAGGCTTCCGAAATTAGAATTTTCTTTCCAAATTGACTCCAAACTTCCCAAAATTCAATTCCGACCACGCCTACAAGTCATGATACCTGAAATAACACTGCTCATGGCCTCAAACCGCTGAACGACGCACTAGGGCTCAAAACGACCGGTCAGGTTGTTACATCTAGAAGGCACATAGATAGTAATTTTGTAACTCTTAGTTTGTAGAAATTTGTAGCTCTTTTCTCTTTTCCTTTGGATGTAAGCAACAATTAAAAGCGACAACAATAACAACAACAACAACAACAACAATAGTCTTAAATCTTGCGTCTGGTAGTCCCAACTATCAAATTTTTCCAGAACTACACTGACCTGATTCCTCTAAACAAGGATATGTAAGCAACCTCGGAAGGAAGGTTCGGTCACCATTTTTCAAAAATTTCTTCCATTGGAGTGATATGTGAGCAAAAATTATCCATGGCATTCTCTTTTCTTTGCACAAAAACTCTTCATGTTCTCGAGCAAAGAGGGGCAGCTGTGAATACCTAATTTTGCACCATTTTAACATCTCCTACATTCATTAGTGTTTTATTATTTTAATTATTTTAATCAATTTTGTGTCTTTAATTGCATATTTTCTATCATAAAAATACCAAAAGAAAAATAGTCCTTCCTTCATTTGTGCATTTTAGGAATTACTAACTGTTCATTTGGTGAGTTAATCTAGTTTGGTCATTTGAATAAGTTATTTAATTAAATAATTTATTTGTTTAATTTTAGCTTAATAAGTAGGATTAATGAAAAATGGGCTAAAATTAAAATATCAAGCCACCGCCGCCTCTCTCCATGGCGGCACCACTGCCTGCCGCCTTCCACCGACGTCCAAACACCCCCAAAATTATACCACACACTCATCTCAATCCCCTATCTCCTAATACCTGACCCAAATCTTTTAATTCTCCCTTAAACTCCATGAATTTTAGATCTAGAAAACCCTAGCCGCCACATATTTTACCCAAATTCCTGAAGCTCCGTCCACCACCGCCCTACAATGTATACATGGACGGATAAAGCTCCTTCCACTCTATATTTTCATATTGGTCTTGACCCGAAACTCCAACCACCGCCATCCAACCACCACTGCCACCACCCACTGCCCGAGCACAACCAAAATCACTACTACCTCGCCTCTGCTTAGTGCCAGCCTCGAACTCGAGCACGACTTTGTTGTTGATGATATCGCGACTGATCTTCGACTTACTGGAGTTTGTGGTCATGATTTATCAATATGAAAATCACGCTCGAAGTTCAAATTTCTACCGAGTTGGCGTACCACCATTGTTTTGGCCACTTGAATCTTAAAATGATAAATTTCCTAATCTTTTTTCCGTGGCTAATTTCTTTTTGTTTTCTTTATGATGATTAATTCTAGGATTTTAGTTTATGTTCGTTTATATTGGTGATTATTCTGTCGTAACTTGGTTAGGAGTTTCTTGTCTCCGGATGCTAACTGAATTCGATTCCTTTCCTCCCCGCCCCTGGTTTTTCTCTTTTTGTGATTGATTTTAGTGTTTTAGTTTAGGTTTAAATTCTATTAATGATAGTTTGGTATTTCTGATTGCGTCTTCGTTTAGTTAGTTTATTTTTATTATTTACGTCACTGTTAATACATTCTTTGTATAACCATCAGATTTTATTTTGTCTTTGATTAATTGTTTTAGCATTAGTTTAATTTTAGAGTTGGAAATGTTAAAATTTTCTGTTTTTGTACTTGTTGAAGTAGTAGGAATGATTTTGTATTGATAAAAGATGATGTAGTTAAGTACTTGAGAGTAAAGGACGTGTTTGGTTTCTTTTACTATTTTGGAGTTGTTGGGAGTATACCTACTCTTTGTTTGTGTCTGAAATTAGTGAAGACCTTCTACTCTTTGTTTCTTGACAGTTCTTTTCTCATTTTTGGGTAGATTTTTGGTTAAGCCAAAACCTAACCTCAAAGACCTTCTACTACTATAAAGATAGAGGTCTCTCCTTAGTTTGGGGGGGGGGGGGGGGGGGGGCTGAAAATTTAGAGAAAAAAAAAGTTCGAGAGTTGAAGATAAAAAAATTTCAGCAGTCTTTTGGTACTTTTTTTTCCCGAAAAATACTAATGTTTTCATATTATCTTCTTTGTGTAAGAGTTTAATGAAAAAATCAACCTTTTGAAGCTGAAAGTGTTGCTAAAGCATTCTCGTTTGAAAAGGAAAATTATCTCTACTCTTTTTCATCAAAGTTTTCGGTTTTCTTTTGCTGGGTTCTACTTCTGTTTGGTGGATGGTGTTGTTGTTGTTGTTACTCAAGTTTGTTTGAGGTTAGAAGCTCAACATTGTTGCTATTTTGGCTTATCAGCGACTAGATATTTATTTTACCTTTATCATGTAGTTCATGGATGGTATTATAAAAAAGGTACGAATTTATTTTGAGCCATGAAAATCTGTTTTAACTTTAGCATATTGAAAGTGAGTGATTCAATGTTGAAATAATATGTTTACACGCAAACATGTCGTAAATATCTTTAGCTTGTAAGTTTTGATGCACAAATTAGCTTATGTATTCTGTTGGTTCATGTTTATTTGTTGAAGAACTAGTTTTGATCCAAAAGGATACTAGAAGATGAATTCGATTATGGAAGAGTTCTACTTAGATTAGTAAGTGAAACTTAACTCATCTAATTGTACTAGTGCGTGTTTAGTTTACTATGAGCAAAATTGCTTAAGAAAATAGGTCCAATAATTGATTTGTGTAATGGAACGTAGGTATCTTGTTCAAAAATGAGAGTTGGGCATGATTTATGAGTGATTTGGCCTGCAAAGTTAATTCCCCCTCTTTCATGAAGAAATATCAAAATTTTCTCTATAATTACAGTAACATGATAATTTAATCACTTCTAATTAATTTAAACGCTAGACAATTAGTAGGAGCGCTTTAACCTATTTTTTATTTTGCTTGCGTAGAGTGATGCTAAATATTTAATAAATTAGCTTGATAATCTCATACCATATCCAATAGCTTTAATTAATACATTGCTATAATCGCGGATTCACTTGCGTCGCGGTAATGACATTTAATAAATTCCTTAATTCATTTCATTAGGCACAAATGTAGTAATTGCTCAAAGTACTACAAATAATTGATTGTCATAATTTTGTATTCGCTTGCTGATCACACCCAACTATGCCTTATAAAAAGGACTAAGCGGTCGTTGCAAATATAATCCGGTTTACAAGTCCGGAGTCGAATCCCACAGAGAACTAAAGTTTCGCTATAATTGTTCAATATTGCTAAGAAACACAAGTCCAAACAATTTCCTAATTATAGAGATTATAATATTTATTTCTAACTAATTAAGTAACAACTATTATAAAGCAGTAAAATTATCAACTAACAAGGATGAAATTTGAGACAAAACTAAGGAGGTCTAGAGTTATGATTTCCCCTATTGATGGAATCCCTTCCTGCTATATTTCATATAAATTTGCCTAATCTTCTCTATCGACCATGAGCACTCTTATTACCGCAAATCTCTCCCGAGTAATTACGACAATTTACTAGACATACTCTCTCGAGTTACACTAGCTGGTTTTAATTACATCTCACTTATATTACACCCAAGGTTTTGTTATTCCTAATCCCACCTTTAAACCCTCGGTTATTGATTCCTCATATACTTTGGGAGTGGTGTTGTTCAAAACTACCTAAATATGCTCTCTCTTTCGAGTAATACGTACTAAATAGGCACAGCTAATTGAGGATCCTTTTAATTAACTACAACAAGAACGTAGTTGAACAAATAGATATTAAACTTTGGCAAATCTATATTAACATAACAATAATTTCATCCTTCAATAGGTTCCATCAAACCCTAGATAAAAAATTAGCTATTCATAATAGTATGTAAAAATTACAATACCGAAAGTCATAACCAACAATGAAAAATAGGAAGATGAAGGAAAAACTCGTAGAAGAATTCTCCGCCTTGCTCCTATTGTGTCTCTACTTCCTTTGGACTTGAACAAGACCTTAAAATCTTGATAATCCTCTCTTTTGGGCGAATTGAACCTTATATAGGTTAAGTGGAATTGTCCCAAGCTTCCAATTTTACCCCTGAAAATAACGTGTGCGAACTGGACTAGCCCGGCCGCGCTAGTGAACGCGCTACTGGCTAAGTGTACTGCCTCTGATCGCTGGGCTAGCGCGGTCGCGCTACTGGGCGCGCTAAGGC